>JAAAWK010000230.1:0-146945 GCA_022496015.1 Hordeum marinum | reverse complement strand
TCCAGTTTTTGCCGTAACCCTCTCACTCTTTAGAAGTTTCTATGTGGGTGAAATTATGATGTCATGCCAAGTTACAACCTTTTCAGAGTTCATTTGTATTGCTTCTCATATTTAGGGTCATTTGCTCAAAATAAATCATTAAATGCAACAAAATATCAAATGAAGTCGAAAGGGTTGAAAATTGATGATGTGCCTTTGAATGGTGCATATTGAACACACAAAAAGTATGGAGTTAAAAAAAGTTATTAAAAATGAAATCCCTTGTAATAGATGATTTTCGTTCGAACCCTCATACTTCGAAAGAGATTGTCCAATTTGTACACGAAGTGCATCCAGTTTTTGTCGTAACCCTCTCAACTCTTTAGAAGTTGCTATGTGGGTGAAATTTTGATGTCATGCCAAGTTACAAACCTTTTCAGAGTTCATTTGTAATGTATCTCAAATTTAGGGTCATTTAGCTAAAAATAATCATTAAATGCATGAAAAATATCAAATGAAGTCAGAAAGGGTTGAAAATTTATGATGTGCCTTTGAATGGTGCATATTGAACGCACAAAAAGTATGGAGTTGAAATAAGTTATTAAAACTGAAATCCCTTTGTAATAGATGAGTTTTCGTCCGAAACCCTCATACTTCGAAAGAGATTGTCCAACTTGTACACGAAGTGCATCCAGTTTTTTGCCCTAACCCTCTCAACTCTTTAGAAGTTGTTATGTGCGTGAAATTATGATGTCATACCAAGTCACAACCTTTTCAGTTCATTTGTACTCCTTGTCAAATTTAGGGTCATTTAGCTCAAAACAAATAATTAAATGCAAGAAAATATCAAATGAAGTCGAAAGGGTTGAAAATTGATGATGTGCCTTTGCATGGTTCATATTGAAAACACCAAAAAGTATGGAGTTAAAATAAGTTATTAAACTGAAATCCCTTTGTAATAGATGAGTTTTCGTCCGAAACCCTCATACTTCGAAAGAGATTGTCCAATTTGTACACGAAGTGCATCCAATTTTTGTCGTAACCCTCTAAACTCTTTAGAAGTTGCTATGTGGGTGAAATTATGATGTCATGCCAAGTTACAACCTTTTCAGAGTTCATTTGTACTGCTTCTCAAATTTAGGGTCATGTAGCTCAAAATAAATCATTAATGCAAGAAAATATCAAATGAAGTCAGAAAGGGTTGAAAAATTGATGATGTGCCTTTGAATGGTGCATATTGAACACCACAAAAAGTATGGAGTTAAAATAAGTTATTAAAAATGAAATCCTGCTGTAATAGATGGTTTTCGTGCAAAACCCTCATACTTCGAAAGAGATTGTCCTATTTGTACACAAAGTGCATCTAGTTTTTGCCGTAACCCTCTCAACTCTTTACAAGTTGCTATGTGGGTGAAAATTATGATGTCATTGCGAAGTTACACAAACCTTTTCAGAGTTCATTTGTACTGCCTTTCAAATTAAGGGTCATTTAGCTCAAATAAATCATTAAATGCAACAAAAATATCAAACGAAGTCGGAAAGGGTTGAAAATTTATGACGTGCCTTTTAATGGTGCATACTGAACACAGAAAAGGATGGAGTTAAAAAAAGTTATTAAAACTGAAATCCCTTTGTAATAGATGAGTTTTCGTCCGAAACCCTCATACTTTGAAAGAGATTGTACAATTTGTACACGAAATGCATCCAGTTTTTGCCGTAACCCTCTCAACTCTTTAGAAGTTTCTATGTGGTTGAAATTATGATGTCATGCCAAGTTACAACCTTTTCAGAGTTCATTTGTATTGCTTCTCATATTTAGGGTCATTTAGCTCAAAATAAATCATTAAATGCAACAAAAATATCAAATGAAGTCGGAAAGGGTTGAAAATTGATGATGTGCCTTTGAATGGTGCATATTGAACACACAAAAAGTATGGAGTTAAAAAAAGTTATTAAAAATGAAATCCCTTTGTAATAGATGATTATTCGTTCGAAACCCTCATACTTCGAAAGAGATTGTCCAATTTGTACACGAAGTGCATCCAGTTTTTGTCGTAACCCTCTCAACTCTTTAGAAGTTGCTATGTGGGTGTAATTTTGATGTCATGCCAAGTTACAACCTTTTCAGAGTTCATTTGTAATGTATCTCAAATTTAGGGTCATTTAGCTAAAAATAAATCATTAAATGGATGAAAAATATCAAATGAAGTCAGAAAGGGTTGAAAATTTATGATGTGCCTTTGAATGGTGCATATTGAACGCACAAAAAGTATGGAGTTGAAATAAGTTATTAAAACTGAAATCCCTTTGTAATAGATGAGTTTCGTCCGAAACCCTCATACTTCGAAGAGATTGTCCAACTTGTACACGAAGTGCATCCAGTTTTTGCCCTAACCCTCTCAACTCTTTAGAAGTTGTTATGTGCGTGAAATTATGATGTCATACCAAGTCACAACCATTTCAGAGTTCATTTGTACTCCTTGTCAAATTTAGGGTCATTTAGCTCAAAACAAATAATTAAATGCAAGAAAATATCTAATGAAGTCGGAAAGGGTTGAAAATTGATGATGTGCCTTTGCATGGTTCATATTGAAAACACAAAAAGTATGGAGTTAAAATAAGTTATTAAAACTGAAATCCCTTTGTAATAGATGAGTTTTCGTCCGAAACCCTCATACTTCGAAAGAGATTGTCCAATTTGTACACGAAGTGCATCCAATTTTTGTCGTAACCCTCTAAACTCTTTAGAAGTTGCTATGTGGGTGAAATTATGATGTCATGCCAAGTTACAACCTTTTCAGAGTTCATTTGTACTGCTTCTCAAATTTAGGGTCATGTAGCTCAAAATAAATCATTAAATGCAAGAAAAATATCAAATGAAGTCAGAAAGGGTTGAAAATTGATGATGTGCCTTTGAATGGTGCATATTGAACACACAAAAAGTATGGAGTTAAAATAAGTGCTTAAAAATGAAATCCTGCTGTAATAGATGAGTTTTCGTGCAAAACCCTCATACTTCGAAAGAGATTGTCCTATTTGTACACAAAGTGCATCTAGTTTTTGCCGTAACCCTCTCAACTCTTTACAAGTTGCTATGTGGGTGAAATTATGATGTCATGAGAAGTTACAAACCTTTTCAGAGTTCATTTGTACTGCCTTTCAAATTAAGGGTCATTTAGCTCAAAATAAATCATTAAATGCAACAAAAATATCAAACGAAGTCGGAAAGGGTTGAAAATTTATGACGTGCCTTTGAATGGTGCATACTGAACACAGAAAAAGGATCGAGTTAAAAAAAGTTATTAAAACTGAAATCCCTTTGTAATAGACGAGTTTTTCGTCCGAAACCCTCATACTTTGAAAGAGATTGTACAATTTGTACACGAAATGCATCCAGTTTTTGCCGTAACCCTCTCAACTCTTAGAAGTTGCTATGTGGGTGAAATTATGATGTCATGCCAAGTTACAACCTTTTCAGAGTTCATTTGTATTGCTTCTCATATTTAGGGTCATTTAGCTCAAAATAAATCATTAAATGCAACAAAAATATCAAATGAAGTCGGAAAGGGTTGAAAATTGATGATGTGCCTTTGAATGGTGCATATTGAACACACAAAAAGTATGGAGTTAAAAAAGTTATTAAAATGAAATCCCTTTGTAATAGATGATTATTCGTTCGAAACCCTCATACTTCGAAAGAGATTGTCCAATTTGTACACGAAGTGCATCCAGTTTTTGTCGTAACCCTCTCAACTCTTTAGAAGTTGCTATGTGGGTGTAATTTTGATGTCATGCCAAGTTACAACCTTTTCAGAGTTCATTTGTAATGTATCTCAAATTTAGGGTCATTTAGCTAAAAATAAATCATTAAATGGATGAAAAATATCAAATGAAGTCAGAAAGGGTTGAAAATTTATGATGTGCCTTTGAATGGTGCATATTGAACGCACAAAAAGTATGGAGTTGAAATAAGTTATTAAAACTGAAATCCCTTTGTAATAGATGAGTTTTCGTCCGAAACCCTCATACTTCGAAAGAGATTGTCCAATTTGTACACGAAGTGCATCCAATTTTTGTCGTAACCCTCTAAACTCTTTAGAAGTTGCTATGTGGGTGAAATTATGATGTCATGCCAAGTTACAACCTTTTCAGAGTTCATTTGTACTGCTTCTCAAATTTAGGGTCATGTAGCTCAAAATAAATCATTAAATGCAAGAAAAATATCAAATGAAGTCAGAAAGGGTTGAAAATTGATGATGTGCCTTTGAATGGTGCATATTGAACACACAAAAAGTATGGAGTTAAAATAAGTGCTTAAAAATGAAATCCTGCTGTAATAGATGAGTTTTCGTGCAAAACCCTCATACTTCGAAAGAGATTGTCCTATTTGTACACAAGTGCATCTAGTGTTTGCCGTAACCCTCTCAACTCTTTACAAGTTGCTATGTGGGTGAAATTATGATGTCATGAGAAGTTACAACCTTTTCAGAGTTCATTTGTACTGCCTTTCAAATTAAGGGTCATTTAGCTCAAAATAAATCATTAAATGCAACAAAAATATCAAACGAAGTCGGAAAGGGTTGAAAATTTATGACGTGCCTTTGAATGGTGCATACTGAACACAGAAAAAGGATGGAGTTAAAAAAAGTTATTAAAACTGAAATCCCTTTGTAATAGACGAGTTTTCGTCCGAAACCCTCATACTTTGAAAGAGATTGTACAATTTGTACACGAAATGCATCCAGTTTTTGCCGTAACCCTCTCAACTCTTTAGAAGTTGCTATGTGGGTGAAATTATGATGTCATGCCAAGTTACAACCTTTTCAGAGTTCATTTGTATTGCTTCTCATATTTAGGGTCATTTAGCTCAAAATAAATCATTAAATGCAACAAAAATATCAAATGAAGTCGGAAAGGGTTGAAAATTGATGATGTGCCTTTGAATGGTGCATATTGAACACACAAAAAGTATGGAGTTAAAAAAGTTATTAAAAATGAAATCCCTTTGTAATAGATGATTATTCGTTCGAAACCCTCATACTTCGAAAGAGATTGTCCAATTTGTACACGAAGTGCATCCAGTTTTTGTCGTAACCCTCTCAACTCTTTAGAAGTTGCTATGTGGGTGAAATTTTGGTGTCATGCCAAGTTACAACCTTTTCAGAGTTCATTTGTAATGTATCTCAAATTTAGGGTCATTTAGCTAAAAATAAATCATTAAATGCATGAAAAATATCAAATAAAGTCAGAAAGGGTTGAAAATTTATGATGTGCCTTTGAATGGTGCATATTGAACGCACAAAAAGTATGGAGTTGAAATAAGTTATTAAAACTGAAATCCCTTTGTAATAGATGAGTTTTCGTCCGAAACCCTCATACTTCGAAAGAGATTGTCCAACTTGTACACGAAGTGCATCCAGTTTTTGCCCTAACCCTCTCAACTCTTTAGAAGTTGTTATGTGCGTGAAATTATGATGTCATACCAAGTTACAACCTTTTCAGAGTTCATTTGTACTGCTTGTCAAATTTAGGGTCATTTAGCTCAAAACAAATAATTAAATGCAAGAAAAATATCAAATGAAGTCGGAAAGGGTTGAAAATTGATGATGTGCCTTTGCATGGTTCATATTGAAAACACAAAAAGTATGGAGTTAAAAGAAGTTATTAAAACTGAAATCCCTTTGTAATAGATGAGTTTTCGTCCGAAACCCTCATACTTCCAAAAGAGATTGTCCAATTTGTACACGAAGTGCGTCCAATTTTTGTCGTAACCCTCTAAACTCTTTAGAAGTTGCTATGTGGGTGAAATTATGATGTCATGCCAAGTTACAACCTTTTCAGAGTTCATTTGTACTGCTTCTCAAATTTAGGGTCATTTAGCTCAAATAAATAATTAAATGCAAGAAAAATATCAAATGAAGTCAGAAAGGGTTGAAAATTGATGATGTGCCTTTGAATGGTGCATATTGAACACACAAAAAGTATGGAGTAAAAATAAGTTATTAAAAAATGAAATCCCGCTGTAATAGATGAGTTTTCGTGCGAAACCCTCACACTTTGAAAGAGATTGTCCTATTTGTACACAAAGTGCATCTAGTTTTTGCCGAACCCTCTCAACTCTTTACAAGTTGCTATGTGGGTGAAATTATGATGTCATGCGAAGTTACAACCTTTTCAGAGTTCATTTGTACTGCTTGTCAAATTAAGGGTCATTTAGCTCAAAATAAATCATTAAATGCAGGAAAATATCAAATGAAGTCAGAAAGGGTTGAAAATTGACGATGTGCCTTTGAATGGTGTATATTGAACACACAAAAATTCTGGAGTTGAAATAAGTTATTAAAACTAAAATCCCTTTGTAATAGATGAGTTTTCGTCCGAAACCCTCATACTTTGAAAGAGATTGTACAATTTGTACACGAAATGCATCCAGTTTTTGCCGTAACCCTCTCAACTCTTTAGAAGTTGCTATGTGGGTGAAATTATGATGTCATGCCAAGTTACAACCTTTTCAGAGTTCATTTGTATTGCTTCTCATATTTAGGGTCATTTAGCTCAAAATAAATCATTAAATGCAACAAAAATATCAAATGAAGTCGGAAAGGGTTGAAAATTGATGATGTGCCTTTGAATGGTGCATATTGAACACACAAAAAGTATGGAGTTAAAAAAAGTTATTAAAAATGAAATCCCTTTGTAATAGATGATTATTCGTTCGAAACCCTCATACTTCGAAAGAGATTGTCCAATTTGTACACGAAGTGCATCCAGTTTTTGTCGTAACCCTCTCAACTCTTTAGAAGTTGCTATGTGGTTGAAATTTTGGTGTCATGCCAAGTTACAACCTTTTCAGAGTTCATTTGTAATGTATCTCAAATTTAGGGTCATTTAGCTAAAAATAAATCATTAAATGCATGAAAAATATCAAATAAAGTCAGAAAGGGTTGAAAATTTATGATGTGCCTTTGAATGGTGCATATTGAACGCACAAAAAGTATGGAGTTGAAATAAGTTATTAAAACTGAAATCCCTTTGTAATAGATGAGTTTTCGTCCGAAACCCTCATACTTCGAAAGAGATTGTCCAACTTGTACACGAAGTGCATCCAGTTTTTGCCCTAACCCTCTCAACTCTTTAGAAGTTGTCATGTGCGTGAAATTATGATGTCATACCAAGTTACAACCTTTTCAGAGTTCATTTGTACTGCTTGTCAAATTTAGGGTCATTTAGCTCAAAACAAATAATTAAATGCAAGAAAAATATCAAATGAAGTCGGAAAGGGTTGAAAATTGATGATGTGCCTTTGCATGGTTCATATTTAAAACACAAAAAGTATGGAGTTAAAATAAGTTATTAAAACTGAAATCCCTTTCTAATAGATGAGTTTTCGTCCGAAACCCTCATACTTCCAAAAGAGATTGTCCAATTTGTACACGAAGTGCGTCCAATTTTTGTCGTAACCCTCTAAACTCTTTAGAAGTTGCTATGTGGGTGAAATTATGATGTCATGCCAAGTTACAACCTTTTCAGAGTTCATTTGTACTGCTTCTCAAATTTAGGGTCATTTAGCTCAAAATAAATCATTAAATGCAAGAAAAATATCAAATGAAGTCAGAAAGGGTTGAAAATTGATGATGTGCCTTTGAATGGTGCATATTGAACACACAAAAAGTATGGAGTTAAAATAAGTTATTAAAAATGAAATCCCGCTGTAATAGATGAGTTTTCGTGCGAAACCCTCACACTTCGAAAGAGATTGTCCTATTTGTACACAAAGTGCATCTAGTTTTTGCCGAACCCTCTCAACTCTTTACAAGTTGCTATCTGGGTGAAATTATGATGTCATGCGAAGTTACAACCTTTTCAGAGTTCATTTGTACTGCTTGTCAAATTAAGGGTCATTTAGCTCAAAATAAATCATTAAATGCAGGAAAATATCAAATGAAGTCAGAAAGGGTTGAAAATTGACGATGTGCCTTTGAATGGTGTATATTGAACACACAAAAATTCTGGAGTTGAAATAAGTTATTAAAACTAAAATCCCTTTGTAATAGATGAGTTTTCGTCCGAAACCCTCATACTTCGAAAGAGTTTGTCCAATTTGCACACGAAGTGCATCCAGTTTTTGCCGTAACCCTCTCAACTCTTTACAAGTTGCTATGTGGGTGAAATTATGATGTCATGCCAAGTTACAACCTTTTCAGTGTTCAGTTGTGCTGCTTCTCATATTTAGGGTCATTTAGCTCAAGATAAATCATTAAATGCAACAAAAATATCAAATGAAGTCGGAAAGGGTTGAAAATTGATGATGTGCCTTTGAACGGTGCATATTGAACAAACGAAAGGTATGGAGTTAAAAAAAGTTATTAAAAATGAAATCCCTTTGTAATAGATGATTATTCGTTCGAAACCCTCATACTTCGAAAGAGATTGTCCAATTTGTACACGAAGTGTATCCAGTTTTTGTCGTAACCCTCTCAACTCTTTAGAAGTTGCTATGTGGGTGAAATTTTGATGTCATGCCAAGTTACAACCTTTTCAGAGTTCATTTGTACTGCTTCTCAAATTTAGGGTCATTTAGCTAAAAATAAATCATTAAATGCATGAAAAATATCAAAAGAAGTCAGAAAGGGTTGAAAATTTATGATGTGCCTTTGAATGGTGCATATTGAACGCACAAAAAGTATGGAGTTGAAATAAGTTATTAAAACTGAAATCCCTTTGTAATAGATGAGTTTTCGTCCGAAACCCTCATACTTCGAAAGAGATTGTCCAACTTGTACACGAAGTGCATCCAGTTTTTGCCCTAACCCTCTCAACTCTTTAGAAGTTGTTATGTGCGTGAAATTATGATGTCATGCCAAGTTACAACCTTTTCAGAGTTCATTTGTACTGCTTGTCAAATTAAGGGTCATTTAGCTCAAGATAAATCATTAAATGCAACAAAAATATCAAATGAAGTCGGAAAGGGTTGAAAATTGATGATGTGCCTTTGAACGGTGCATATTGAACAAACGAAAGGTATGGAGTTAAAAAAAGTTATTAAAAATGAAATCCCTTTGTAATAGATGATTATTCGTTCGAAACCCTCATACTTCGAAAGAGATTGTCCAATTTGTACACGAAGTGTATCCAGTTTTTGTCGTAACCCTCTCAACTCTTTAGAAGTTGCTATGTGGGTGAAATTTTGATGTCATGCCAAGTTACAACCTTTTCAGAGTTCATTTGTACTGCTTCTCAAATTTAGGGTCATTTAGCTAAAAATAAATCATTAAATGCATGAAAAATATCAAAAGAAGTCAGAAAGGGTTGAAAATTTATGATGTGCCTTTGAATGGTGCATATTGAACGCACAAAAAGTATGGAGTTGAAATAAGTTATTAAAACTGAAATCCCTTTGTAATAGATGAGTTTTCGTCCGAAACCCTCATACTTCGAAAGAGATTGTCCAACTTGTACACGAAGTGCATCCAGTTTTTGCCCTAACCCTCTCAACTCTTTAGAAGTTGTTATGTGCGTGAAATTATGATGTCATGCCAAGTTACAACCTTTTCAGAGTTCATTTGTACTGCTTGTCAAATTAAGGGTCATTTAGCTCAAAATAAATCATTAAATGCAGGAAAATATCAAATGAAGTCAGAAAGGGTTGAAAATTTATGATGTGCCTTTGAATGGTGCATATTGAACGCACAAAAAGTATGGAGTTGAAATAAGTTATTAAAACTGAAATCCCTTTGTAATAGATGAGTTTTCGTCCGAAACCCTCATACTTCGAAAGAGATTGTCCAATTTGTACACGAAGTGCATCCAATTTTTGTCGTAACCCTCTAAACTCTTTAGAAGTTGCTATGTGGGTGAAATTATGATGTCACGCCAAGTTACAACCTTTTCAGAGTTCATTTGTACTGCTTCTCAAATTTAGCGTCATGTAGCTCAAAATAAATCATTAAATGCAAGAAAAATATCAAATGAAGTCAGAAAGGGTTGAAAATTGATGATGTGCCTTTGAATGGTGCATATTGAACACACAAAAAGTATGGAGTTAAAATAAGTTATTAAAAATGAAATCCTGCTGTAATAGATGAGTTTTCGTGCAAAACCCTCATACTTCGAAAGAGATTGTCCTATTTGTACACAAAGTGCATCTAGTTTTTGCCGTAACCCTCTCAACTCTTTACAAGTTGCTATGTGGGTGAAATTATGATGTCATGCGAAGTTACAACCTTTTCAGAGTTCATTTGTACTGCTTTTCAAATTAAGGGTCATTTAGCTCAAAATAAATCATTAAATGCAACAAAAATATCAAACGAAGTCGGAAAGGGTTGAAAATTTATGATGTGCCTTTGAATGGTGCATACTGAACACAGAAAAAGGATGGAGTTAAAAAAAGTTATTAAAACTGAAATCCTTTGTAATAGATGAGTTTTCGTCCGAAACCCTCATACTTTGAAAGAGATTATACAATTTGTACACGAAATGCTTCCAGTTTTTGCCGTAACCCTCTCAACTCTTTAGAAGTTGCTATGTGGGTGAAATTATGATGTCATGCCAAGTTACAACCTTTTCAGAGTTCATTTGTATTGCTTCTCATATTTAGGGTCATTTAGCTCAAAATAAATCATTAAATGCAACAAAAATATCAAATGAAGTCAGAAAGGGTTGAAAATTGATGATGTGCCTTTGAATGGTGCATATTGAACACACAAAAAGTATGGAGTTAAAAAAAGTTATTAAAAATGAAATCCCTTTGTAATAGATGATTATTCGTTCGAAACCCTCATACTTCGAAAGAGATTGTCCAATTTGTACACGAAGTGCATCCAGTTTTTGTCGTAACCCTCTCAACTCTTTAGAAGTTGCTATGTGGGTGAAATTTTGATGTCATGCCAAGTTACAACCTTTTCAGAGTTCATTTGTACTGCTTCTCAAATTTAGGGTCATTTAGCTAAAAATAAATCATTAAATGCATGAAAAATATCAAATGAAGTCAGAAAGGGTTGAAAATTTATGATGTGCCTTTGAATGGTGCATATTGAACGCACAAAAAGTATGGAGTTGAAATAAGTTATTAAAACTGAAATCCCTTTGTAATAGATGAGTTTTCGTCCGAAACCCTCATACTTCGAAAGAGATTGTCCAACTTGTACACGAAGTGCATCCAGTTTTTGCCCTAACCCTCTCAACTCTTTAGAAGTTGTTATGTGCGTGAAATTATGATGTCATACCAAGTTACAACCTTTTCAGAGTTCATTTGTACTGCTTGTCAAATTTAGGGTCATTTAGCTCAAAACAAATAATTAAATGCAAGAAAAATATCAAATGAAGTCGGAAAGGGTTGAAAATTGATGATGTGCCTTTGCATGGTTCAGATTGAAAACACAAAAAGTATGGAGTTAAAATAAGTTATTAAAACTGAAATCCCTTTGTAATAGATGAGGTTTCGTCCGAAACCCTCATACTTCCAAAAGAGATTGTCCAATTTGTACACGAAGTGCGTCCAATTTTTGTCGTAACCCTCTAAACTCTTTAGAAGTTGCTATGTGGGTGAAATTATGATGTCATGCCAAGTTACAACCTTTTTAGAGTTCATTTGTACTGCTTCTCAAATTTAGGGTCATTTAGCTCAAAATAAACCATTAAATGCAAGAAAAATATCAAATGAAGTCAGAAAGGGTTGAAAATTGATGATGTGCCTTTGAATGCTGCATATTGAACACACAAAAAGTATGGAGTTAAAATAAGTTATTAAAAATGAAATCCCGCTGTAATAGATGAGTTTTCGTGTGAAACCCTCACACTTCGAAAGAGATTGTCCTATTTGTACACAAAGTGCATCTAGTTTTTGCCGAACCCTCTCAACTCTTTACAAGTTGCTATGTGGGTGAAATTATGATGTCATGCGAAGTTACAACCCTTTCAGAGTTCATTTGTACTGCTTTTCAAATTTAGGGTCATTTAGCACAAAATAAATAATTAAATGCATGAAAAATATCAAATGAAGTCAGAAAGGGTTGAAAATTTATGATGTGCCTTTGAATGGTGCATATTGAGCACACGAAAAGTATGGAGTTCAAATAATTTATTAAAAATGAAATCCCTTTGTAATAGATGAGTTTTCGTCTGAAACCCTCATACTTCAAAAGAGATTGTCCAATTTGTACACGAAGTGCATCCAGTTTTCGCCGTAACCCTCTCAGCTCTTTAGAAGGTGCTATGTGGGAGAAATTATGATGTCATGCCAAGTTACAACCTTTTCAGAGTTTATTTGTACTGCTTCTGAAACTCAAGATATGACAATTCAAATACCATTTAATCAAATTTTCTTATACATCAGTTTAAGTTGTTCAAACATGCGTGAAAATGCCATAAACAGATTCTTTATATTTTTCTGATATTTTTTCATATATTAGTTATTTTCATTCGAGTCATAGATTGTTTTCTATGATTTTCTAAATTTTAGAGGTTTTTTGAAAATACTAATTAATAATGAATTAAAAAAACATTTAGTACCGGTGTGAGCCACGCACGGTACTAAAGTTCCACAGCCCCGTGCATTTTTTGGGGGGGACCTTTAGTACCGGTGCGCGACTTGCACTCGTACTAAAGGGTGTTTAGTATTGGTGCGAGCCATGCACCGGTACTAAAGGTCCTCCACGTATAAATAGTGGAGGCCTCGTCCTGTTGTGAGCCACGCACCGGGAGAAGCTCATTTGCGTGCCGCGAGGCTGCCGGAATCCGCCATCACTGTTGTGCGCCACCCTGACGCCGCGTGCCGCCCCGAGACCGCTGCCCCGACCCTGCCGCCCCGCCGCTCGTCGCCCTGCCGCCGCCCGCCGCCCCGACAGCCTGCACCCAACTCCGCCTCCGGTTAGTGCCCGGCCGCCCCACCTTAATTTTTTCCTGTTTTTAGTTAATTAGGTTAATTAGCTTAGTTTATTCGGTTAGTTTATTAGTTAATTAGGTTAGTTTAGGTTAGTTTATTAGGTTAGTTAGGTTAGTTTATTAGTTAATTAGGTTAGTTTTGGTTAGTTTATTAGGATAATTAGATTAGGTTAGTTTGTTAGGTTAGTTTAGGTTAGTTTATAAGGTTCTTAATTAGGTTAGTTTAGGTTAATTAGTTAGGTTCTTAGGTTAGTTTTTAATTAAAGTTAGTTTATTAGGTTAGTTTAGGTTAGTTTAGGTTAGTTTATTAGGTTCTTAGGTTAGTTTAGGTTAGTTTAGATTAATTTGTTAGGTTAGTTAATTAGTTAATTAGTTAGGTTAGTTTAGTTAGTTAGTTAGTTAGGTTCTTAGGTTATTTTAGTTAGTTAGTTTAGGTTAGTTACTTAGTTAGTTAGTTAGGTTATGAGGTTAGTTTAGTTAGTTAGGTTAGTTTAGTTAGTTAGTTAGTTAGGTTCTTAGGTTATTAGGGTACATTTTAATTTTGTTAATTTTGTTAGATGCTAAGTGTTATTTAATTTGTTAAGTGTTATTTAATTTGTTAGATGCTAAGTGTTGATTTTGCTAAGTTTTATTTAATTTGTTTTCATAATTAAGTGTTTCTTCTCGACATCGACGATGCCCATCCCGCATCCTCGTCTTCGAGTTGGCAGAGGAGGTCACTTGCTTGAGCCGAGGGGCCCTGTCAGGGACTGGTCTCCGCGGGGCTGGTACTGGGGGTGGTGCCTTCCGGGCGGCGCAGCTTGGTGAGGAGCCAGCCCGTCGTTGACCCGAAGGTTCTGTGGTGGCGGCCACATGGGCTACGAACAATGCGGAGGCTTGAGTCCCCCGCGAATGTGGTACAGTACCATGCCAGCAAGGAGAACGAGCACGTCCATCTCTACATGGCAGCTTTGGAGGCCAGGTTCGACAAATACCTAGCAGATTCTTCAGGGATATCACTGGAGCTATGTTCCTGTGATGGTTCCTTCTCTTTGGGTGTCCACCGCGCTCCCCGATATCCGCCGGGCGCTAGGGTTCTAGCTAGATCGATATATTAGCTACTATATATGTATTCTTATGATGTATTAGCTAGATCAATGGATTAGCCGATGTATTAACAATTATCCGAGATTATGAGATGAGATCTTTTCTAAGAACTACTATAGATGTATTCGATGATGCATTATTAATTAACTATCTGTTATTTTGCTTCTTGAATGCATGCTAATTTGCATACTAATTGGTTTTATCTATATTATTATGGATTAGTTATTAAGCTATGGACAATACCGGTAGAGCTCATCAAGAGGACATCTTCGACATGATACGCTCCTCCGAAAACCCAGCAGAACTTCTAGATGAATCACATGATGATGACGGCTCACAATATCTGAACGATTACGGTGGTGGATGTGAGGCCGAGGAAGAACAACTTATGTTCCAGAATCCGGAACAACTAACAATGTACGGCGAGGTATATACACATATTAGCCTCTGGTGATCATTACATGTGTATTAATTGATTTGTATATATATCTATTAACAAATATTTTTTATTTTAATTATCAGCCCTCCGGATCGAGCCAATCTAGTAGCAAGGTACGAGGCGGTGCCAAAATATTGGACGACAACGTAAAGCTTAATCTTGATGCTTTCAAACATGATGGCGCACCGACTCACCCTGAAGCCAATGCCAAGACATTTGTGCGTCAATGCGGAGTGGTTGTTAGGGATGGAGTCCTGATCACAATGCAAGAATGGATTCAACCAAACAGCCCAAAAGCAGGAATGAATTATGTCGATACAAGAATTAAAGATGCCCTTTGGCGAGATCTCATGGAGCATTTCATCCTTCCAGATTATCTCTCGGAGCGCCAAAGGGGCAAAGTCAAGGAGCTTGCTCTCCATAAGATGGCCGACACATTCTAGACTTAGAAGAAAAGATTATGGACCGAGTACAACGCTAGAGGCCAAAAGGCGTCCGGATTCAGAGGAATATACGAGAAGGTAAGGAACCACTAGGACACATTTATCGAGTACAAGACATCGGAAGCTGCTATGGAGAAGTCGGCAAAGAATAAGATAAATGTGGTGAAAAAAAGTATCACCATAAACTAGGGACAGGTGGATACAAGTCAGCCATTCCTAAGTGAGATGCATTAGAGAATAAGATGCATGCTGAAGGGATCACTCCAGTAACCTTCAACTGGCCCCGGAGGTGCAGGAATTGGTTTTTTGCGCATGGGGGAAGTTGGACCCAGCAATAGGGAAGATTATTGGACTGGCCAGTCTGAAGCATGCATCAGATGAGTTGATTGAAGCAATAAAAGCTGCCAAATAAGGATGGTTTCACCGTGATAGAGAGAATGATGAGCTTACACGCGCCCTCGGGAATCCCAAATACGGAGGATGAACACGAGGCGTGGGCGTTATTTTGTGGTACGAGGGCTTTGCGGGATGGAAGGATAGTTATAAAAGCCGTTCGAGAAAAAAAGAAGGTGGAAGAAGACCGACTTTAAAAGTAGGAACACAAGTACGAGCAGCAGCAGCTACAGATACAGGTGCTGACCCAGCAAAGGAAAACTCCCCAGCAGGAGGCATCGAAACCCGTCCCATCTACACTGCCGAAAAGCAGCGTGGGTTCCACGGGGGCACACCCCCATGGATGATATCACCGAGAAGACATCTTGTGAGATAATCCAGAAATGAAGAACATACCCGTGCGGGTTGCGACGGGCTCTGCTTTACCAAATACACCTGATGATCTCTGGCATTTCAATCCGGTTCCATCTAGGTATGCTCGTGTCGCGGTGGACGCAATAGAGTCAGGATATGATGAACTATTTCTTGACATCCCTAGAGGTGATGGGGAGTCCACAGTGGCAGAAGCTAGCCGTGGTCTCATTCTATGGAGTATTGACTGCATCGTCTTTCCACACTCGGAGCTAAGGCCACCGGCTCCTCCGAGTATCGATGTCCAGCGCGAGGGAGCCCAGCCAGAGGCATCGCAGTGCCAGTAGTCCTCCCCACCTCGCCAACAGTCCTCCCCACCTCGCCAGCAGTCCTCCCCACCTCGAGAGGCGTCCCACTTCGATATGGATCCCAACACGAGTCCACCCAACCTCAAGAAGGAGCACGACGCGAGTCCATATCATTGATACCGATCTCCGCCGCATGAGCCGACTCCACCCCGGCAATGGTCCTGCCAGCAGGGCTCCCAAAAGAGGAAGGCCACCAACAGTCCTCTTCGGAAGAAAGCAAAGATGAAACCCGAGCCTCCAGCGAAAAGGAAGCTTCCTTACGACATGACACCAAAGGAAACCAAAATTGAAAGCGATCACCAAGTGAAAGCCTTTTTGCAAAGAAAATCGTGCCGCCAAAGGGGGTAATACGCAAGGAAGTCCAAGAGCACTTTATGGAACATTTTATTGATCGAACCCCGGCATATGTCGAGCGTATGCCGACACACTATGTGCGACAGATTCAGAAGGCAAGTGAGCAGAGTAGTCGACCCAGCCCAAGGAAGAAGTCGGGAAGTACGGCATCAATGACAGGTGGTACTACTAGCGGGAAAATAGTTCCCCAGCTCGGAGAACAATCCAAGCAATTGATCTCTCCGCTCAAGGTGAGTACCAATCCAAGCACGCAATCGATCCAAGCAGTTGACATGCAAGGCAACCCTATCGACCTCGAAGAAGTAGAGGTTGCAGGTCTCACTCTTGGCCAAATCCTTGGCACCGAGGAAATCTACATGTATGGTGCAGCTGAGTACGCAATGCAATATGCCGTTGGAAAACCACTTGTCACACCCTAGCAGTACAAGGAACTACCAACTGCGATGCGACGGTTGCATGATTGGTACCTGCGTGAAGCAAAGCGAGGGGAGACGACGGTCATGGTCAAAGTAAGGAAAGAGCATTACGTCAATGGATGTGACATATGTCTTGAATTCTCAGAACTTTTCCAGTTATACCACATGGACTGTATCGACAAAACTCTCATGAGTTGCTATTGTCTGTAAGTGATTTATATCTTTAATAATTTAAGTCTCTAGCAAAGATATCATTCATTTGCTTATCCTCACTATATATGTTCTGGTGATCGATGATAATTTAAGTCTTTAATAATTTAAGTCTCTAGCAAAGATATCTTTAATAATTTAAGTCTATATTTTATAATCGATGACATTGGGTTCATCGACCCAAGTACCGTTAATGGTCATGTGGTAAAACATTATGCCAAGGACACAGAAGATATCTTGGAAAATTTCCTAGAGGCACTAATGAATACCAAATCTACTATAATATTTCCTTACAACATGGGGTGAGTTTTTACTCTCTTGTATACTACAAATTCTATTTTTGCTTACTAGCTCGCTATCAAGTGTAGTTGATGAGTTATATGCATGCCTGCTTAATTATAAAAACTTTTGCGCAGAAACCACTATATCCTTCTAAATATTATCCTCGCGGATGGACTTGTTCAAGTGTACGACTCACTAGATACACTAGAACAATCCTACGTGGACTTGTATATTATGATAGAACGGTAATTTCAATCTTTATCGACCTCGCTTTCTTTGACTCTTTCCTAATATCAAAAGTAATTATAATAAATCTTTCGTTCTTTTTCTTTGCTGCGTAGTGTTTGAAAAAGATGATAGAAAAAGCCATCACGATCGTCAATGGAAACCGAAGCTGAAGTGGAAAAAGATGCAGGTAATTAAGTAGTACTACTAGGTCCGCGCATCTCTTTAATTCCAGTTTCAATACCATTATCATGCTTGATTATTAATAATCTTATTGAATTCCATTCTTTTGCAAAGTGCACGAAGCAGCCACATGGGACAAATTTATGTGGATACTTCCTCTGCGAGAACATTCACATCTAGACCGAAGGCCGTATACGTCGACGAGGAGCACGTGAAAGACAACTCCAGGTTTGGCACATGATGTCGAAGCTCTCACCCGAGAAACCTTTGTAGAACTTCAAGAGGAATTTGCGGCATTTCTTCTTTGACATGTCATTGATGTAAACGGAGAGCACTATTACTTACCGCCGCCTCAATAATTCTAGCAAATAAGTAGTGGAAAACTAAGATTTCATTCGAAGCACTAGCTAGCTAGTCCTGGCTGTCTTTTGGGCCTTAAGTTATAAGTCCAGCATATATATGGATGTGTAATTCCATTTGTATATATACTTTGTATGAGATATTGTATATTATATTATATATATATGCATCAACTTCTGTAATGTTTATAGTATGTAGCACCATAAAAAATTTGAAATGAATGGAACACACAATAAATAGAGAGGAAAATTAAAACCTAATTAAAAGAGAAAACAAAAAAAAACAGAACACTTAGTACCGGTTAGTATCACCAACCGATACTAAAGGTCCGCCACCACCTGCCCACGTAGGAAGCCACATGGTGGGCCTTTAGTACCGGTCTGTGGTCCAAACGGTACTAAAGGTCTAGACCTTTAGTCCCGACCCTTGAGTACCGGTTGGGGAACCGATACTAAAGGCCCATCCCGACCGGGACTAGTGATCGGCATTCTACTAGTGGGTCAAGAGCACCTTTTTGGTCAACATGAGGCAGAATAGGTGTCGGGGGTCAGGGGTCAGTGGCATCGGGAGACAGTGGCATGAGGGGTGAGTGGCATCGGCGGTCGGGGGTCGAGGGTGTCGGGACTCGGGGGTCGGTGGCATTGGTAGTCGGGGGTCAATGGCGTCGGTGGTCGGTTGTGTTGGTGGTCAGGGGGTGATGGCGTCGGTGGTCGGTGGTCGGGCTCGGGGGTCTAGGGCGTCGGGGGTCGGTGGTGTTGGGGGTTGGGGGTCGGTGGCATTGGGGGTCGAGGGCTGGTGGCGTTGGAGGTTGGGGGTTAGTTGCTTCGGGGATCGGGGGCTCTTCTCTTCTTCTTCTTCTTCTTTTCGTCCTTCTTCTTTTATTCTCCTTCTCTCTCTTCGGAAAGGATCCGCATCGGAGGATTCGGGGTAGCTGCGGGCGGGGGCCTGCGGCCTCTAGGTAGGCACGGGTGGCGGAGAAGGAGCCCCTCGTGGTGCGCCGAGGGGAGGCTAAGGGGACTGGAGCAGAAGCTGAGGCTGGCGGAGGCGGAGGGGCGTCTTTCTCTGTCTTCTTCTTCTTCTTCTTCTTCTTCTTCCTCTTCTTCAACTTATTCTTATCTTTCTTCTTCTAATTATGTAAATCTAATCTAAACTAAACCTAAAACTAAACCTAAAACTAAACCTAAACTAAACCTAAACCAAAAGAAACAAAATAAACAAAAGAGGAGAAGAGAAGCTCACCTTGGTGGGGAGGAGGGGGTGGTAGAGGAGGGGGCCTGTGCAGGATGGCCGATATAGGGGAGGGGGCCTGCCTCACGGTGGGGCTCGGGTAGCCGCCATAGGGGAGGGGGTCAGGGGCGGCAGGGGTAGCGGCAGCGATGGTGGGGATTGGGGGCGCCAGCCGGCAGGTGCGGTGGGGTGGCAGGGGCGGCGGTGGGGGTCGGGTGCGGTGCGGGTCGGGGGAGGAGAGAGAGGCAAAGAGAGAAGAGAGAGAGGAGGTCACCTTGTTAGGTAGCGTTTTCTTTGCCGTCTGCTAGCAGACGGCAAAGAAGCTTTGTCGTCCGCTAGTAGACAACAAAAAGGTGGGGTGGACCATTACAGTGTTCAGGCCTCCACTAGACCCCACCCCCACCTCTTTGTCGTCTGCTAGCATACGGCAAAGCTTCTTTGCCGGCTGCTAGTAGATGGCAAAGAACTGGCTGATGGCAAATAGCATCTTTGCCATCAGCCAGTTCTAGTTCGTCCGTGTTTTGTAAACGGACGACAAAGACCTTCTTTGCCATCTGCTAGCAGACGACAAAGGAAAGAAATACGGCAAAGTTCCTGATTTGAGTAGTGATAGCTGCCACTACCCACAAGGGCACGACCCAGGGCCCAGGCATGGGGTGGTGGGTGGTTCTGACCTCGTATGTAGGTTGGAGCTCTCCTTGGGTTGCAATAGAGCTAATTTTTGGATAAAAATCAACTCAATATTTCATCCTGATCGTAGTAATAGATCTCCGAGAATAAAAGAACTGGTTTTTGACAAAGAAACATGAACGAGAAATAGAAGAGAACAGAGTGGGAGATCCAATCTAGGAGGGGCTCCTGCCCGTCCGCCGCCATGACGGCCATGGACCAGAGGGGGAATTCTCCTCCCATCTCGGGGGGACACGCAGGAATAAGAGCAAGGATGGGGGCTCTCTTTATGGTAATATGCCCTAGAGGCAATAAATAAAGTGTTTATTATTATATTTCCTTGTTCATGATAATTGTTTAGTATCCATGCTATAATTGTATGGATTGGAAACACATTGCATGTGTGGATAAATAGACAACACTTTGTCCCTAGTATGCCTCTAGTGAACTAGCTCATTGATCAAAGATGGTCAAGGTTTCCTAGCCATTGACATGTGATGTCATTTGATAACGGGATCACATCATTAGGAGAATTGGGGGATGGACAAGACCCAAACTATAAATGTAGCATATGATCATGTCAATTTATTGCTACACTTTTCTGCATGTCAAGTATAAGTTCCTATAACCATGAGATCATGCAACTCACGGACACCTTAGGAGTGCCTTGTGTGTATCAAGCATTGCAACGTAACTGGGTGACTATAAAGGTGCTCTACAGGTATCTCCGAGGGTGTCTATTGGGTTGGCATGGATCAAGACTGGGATTTGTTATTCCGTGTGACGGAGAGGTATCTCAGGGCCCACTTGGTAATACAACATCACAATAAGCCTTGCAAGCAATGTGACTAAGTGTTAGTTACGAGATGTTGTATTATGAAACAAGTAAAGGGACTTGCCAGTAATGAGGTTGAACTAGGTATGGAGATACTGACGATCGAATCTCGGGCAAGTAACATACCGAAGAACAAAGGGAACATCATATGCGATTAACTGAACCTTGACATAGAGGTTCGACCGATAAAGATCTTCTTAGAATATGTAGGAACCAATATGGGCATCCAGGTCACACTATTGGTTATTGACCGTAGAGGTGTCTCGGTCATGTCTACGTAGTTCTCGAACCCGCAGGGTCTGCACACTTAAGGTTTGGTGACGTTTCGGTAGTATAGATTTATGCATGGTGGTGACCAAAGGTTGTTCGGAGTCCTGGATGAGATCCTAGTAGTCACGATGAGCTCCGCAATAGTCCTGAGGTAAAGATTGATATATAGGAAGTCCTATTTTGGTCGCCGGAAAAGTTTGGGCTCATCGGTACTATACCGGGAGTGCCGGTAGTGTACCGGGGGACCATCGGGAAATGTATTTCGACCCAAGAGGCTACATGGGCTGTGGGATTACTAATACCAGCCCTTAGTGTGCTGGCCAAAGTCGCACACAAGGCCCATGCGTCTGGGAAGAGATTCCTAAGTGGAAAAGGTGGAAAAAGGCAAAAAGGGTGGAAATAAGGAAGGAGTCCTAATCCTACTAGAAGTGGAGGAGGAGGACTCCTCCTCTCCACTTCGGCTGAAGCCTAGAGGGGCTGGACCTTGAACCAAGCCTCCTCCTCCTCTCCTCCTATATATACTAGAGGGTTTTAGGGTTTTGGCACAAGATTTTCAGCCACGTGCAACTTTACCCTCTAGTTCGTAGTTTCTCCTCTAGATCAGTTTCAGCTGTGCTTAGGCAAAGCCCTGCTGAGATTACTCCACCACCATCGCCGAAACGCCGTCACGGTGTCGGAGAACTCTTCTACCTCTCCACTCCCTCTTGCTGGAACAAGATGGCGGATATCGTCATCAAGCCACACATGTGCTGAACGCGGATGTGTCGTCCGTTCGGTGCTTGATCGTAACGGATCGTGATTGGATCGCGGGACACTCAGCGATTTGAATCGCGAAGACGTTCGACTACATCAACCACGTTTCTCAACGCTTCCCGCTTAGCGATCTACAAGGGTACGTAGATCCACTCTCCCTCTCGTAGATCTTGCGTGTGCATAGGAAATTTTTTGTTTCCAATGCAACGTTACCCAACAGTGGCATCATGAACTAGGTCTATGTGTAGATGAGATCTCGAGTGGAACACAAAGAGTTTGTGGCGTTGATGCTTAGATTTCTTCCTCCCTTGGTCGTGTTTTGGTTCAGCGGTATTGTGAGATGAAGCAACCTAGACCAACCTTACTCGTACGCTTACGAGAGACCGGTTCCATCGACTCACGTGTAACCTCATTGCACAAAGATGGCTGGCGGGTGTCTGTTTATCCTACTTTAGTTGGATCAGATTCGACTAAGGCGGTCCTTGAGAAGGTCGACAAGAAACTTTTGTATCACCGTTGTGGTTTATGCGTAGGTGAAATTGTTCTTGTTAGATACCTGTAGCAGCCACATAAAACATGCAACAACAATTAGAGGACGACTAACTTGTTTTTGCAGGGTATGTTGTGATGTGATATGGCCAATTACATGATGAGATATATGTTATGTATGAGATGATCATGTGTTGTGTAGAATATCACGACTTGCATGTCGGTGAGTACGGCAACCGGCAAGAGCAATAGGGTTGTCTTTAATTATTGTATGAACTGCGTGTCAATCATTAAGCGCTATGTAATGCTTTACTTTATCGCTAAACAGTAGCAATAGTAGTAGAAGCATGGTGGGTGCGACAACCACGATGGCGACACGTTGATGGAGATCAAGATGATGGAGATCATGGTGTCAGGCCGGTGACGATGGAGATCATGCCGGTGCTTTCAAGGAGGAGATCAAAAGCACAAGTTCATGGCCATATCATGTCACTTATGATTTGCATGTGATGTTAATCCTTTTCTGCACCTTGTTTTGCTTAGGACGACGGTAGCATTATAAGGTGATCCCTCACTTAAATTTCAAGATGAATTGTGTTCTCCCCGAGTGTGCACCATTGCGAAAGTTCATCGTGTCAAGACACCACGTGATGATCGGGTGTGATAGACTCTACGTTCACATACAACGGGTGCAAGCTATTTTTGCACATGTAGAAAACTCGGGTTAAACTTGACGAGCCTAGAATGTACAGACATGGCCTCGGAACACAAGAGACCTAAAGGTCGAACATGAGTCATATAGTAGATATGATCAACATGATGATGTTCACCATTGAAACCACCTCAACTCACGTGATGATCGGACTTGAGTTGGTAAATTTGGATCATGTGACACTCAGATGACCTGAGGGATGTCAATTTGAGGGGGAGCTTTAGTAATTTGATTAACTAAACTCATTATCTTGAACAATAGTCTAAGTAACCTTTGCATATTTATGTTGTAGATCAATGGCTCGCGCAGTAGCACCCCTGAATTTTAATGCGTTCCTAGAGAAAGCTAAGTTGAAAGATGATCGAAGTAACTTTGTTACCTAGGCCCGTAATCTGAGGATTATCCTCACGGCTTGCCATCAATCATATGTCCTTGATGCACCGCTTGGTGACCAACCCGAAGACATGTCATCCAAAGACGTTAAGAATGCTTGGGAGGCACATTCTGGAGATTACTCAATAGTTCAGTGTGCAATGTTGTATGGCTTAGAACCGGTACTTCAAAGACATTTTGAGTTATGGAGCATATGAGATGTTCCAGGAGTTTAAGTTTATCTTTCAGAAGAACGCCCGGATCGAGAGGTATGAGACCTCCGATAAGTTGTATGCTTGCAAAATGGAGGAGAACGGGTCTATCAGTGAACATATACTCAGAATGTCTGGGTATTCGACTGGTCTGGTGGAGTTGGGAATGCCCCTTCCAGCAGAGGAAATCACTGACAAAGTTCTTCAATCATTGCCACCTAGCTACAAGACATTTGTGATGAACTATAACATGCACGGGATGAACAAGTCAATAACCAAGCTATTTGCGATGCTGAAAGTGACTGCGTTCGAATTCCAGAAAGAACATCAAGTGTTGATGGTCAATTAAACCACTAGTTTCAAGAAGAAGGGCAAGGGCAAGAAGGGTAAAACCAAGAAGGATGTCAAAGCAGTTGCTACTCCTGTAAAGATGCCCAAGGCTGGACCAAAGCCAGAAACTGAGTGCTTTCATTGCAAGGGAACTGGTCACTAGAAGCAGAACTGCCCCAAGTACCTGGCTGACAAGAAGGCGGCCAACAACAAACAAGGTATATATGATATACATGTTATTGATGTGTACCTTACTAGCTCTCGTTGTAGTGCCTGGGTATTTGAGACCGGTTCGGGTGCTCACATTTGCAACTCAAAACAGGAACTATGGAATAGACGAAGGCTGGCGAAGGACGAAGTTACGATGCATGTGGGAAATGGTTCCAAGGTTGATGTGGTCGCCGTTGGCACGCTCTCTCTTCGATTACCATCGGGATTACTAATGAACCTGAATAGTTGTTATTTAGTGCCTGCGTTAAGCATGAACATTATATCTGGATATTGTTTATTGCGAGGCGGTTACTCATTTAAATCAGATAATAATGGTTCTTCTACTTATATGAGTAATATCTTTTATGGTCATGCACCAAATGTGAGGGGTTTATTCATATTGAATATTGATAGTGATGATACACATGTTCATAACATTGATGCCAAAATATGTAGAGTACATAATGATAGTAGCACTTTCTTGTGGCACTGCCGTTTGGGTCATATTGGTGTAAAACGCATGAGGAAGCTCCATGCTAATGGAATTTTGGAGTCATCTGATTTTGAATCACTTGACACATGTGAACCATGCCACATGGGCAAGATGACTAAAACGCCGTTCTCTGGAACAATGGAACGGGCAAGTGACTTGTTGGAAATCATACATAGTAATGTGTGTGGTCCAATGAATGTTGCAGCGCGCGGTGGATATCATTATTTTCTCACCTTCACTGATGACTTAAGTAGATATGGATATATTTACTTAACGAAACAGAAGTCTTAAACGTTTCAAAAGTTCAAGCAATTTCACAGTGAAGTTGAGAATCATCATAACAAGAAGATTAAATTCCTGCGATCTGATCGAGGAGGTGAATATCTGAGTTATAAGTTTGGCAGTCACTTAAAACAGTGTGGAATTGTTTCACAGTTGACACTGCGTGGAACACCACAACATAATGGTGTGTCCAAACGTCGTAATCGAACCTTATTAGATATGGTGCGTTCTATGATGTCTCTTGCTAATTTTCCACTATCGTTTTGGGGTTATGCATTAGTGACAACTGCATTCACTTTAAATAGGGCACCATCGAAATCCGTTGAGACGACGCCATATGAACTATGGTTTGGCAAGAGGCCAAAGTTGTCGTTTCTGAAAGTTTGGGGATGTGATGCTTATGTCAAAAATCTTCAGCCTGAAAAGCTGGAACCCAAAGCGGAGAAATGCGTCTTCATAGGATACCCAAAAGAGACAGTTCGGTATACCTTCTATCTCAGATCCGAAGGCAAAGTCTTTGTCACTAAGAACGAAACATCTCTTGAAAAGGAGTTTCTCTCGAAAGAATTGAGTGGGAGGAAAATAGAGCTTGATGAGGTTATTGAACCTTTACTTCAACCAAAGAGTAGCGCAGGGCAAAAAGATGTTTCTGTGGAGCCTACAACTGTTGAAGAGGATGTTAATGATGATGATCAGGAAGCTTCGGATCAAGTCACTATTGAACCTCGTAGGTAGACAAGGGCGCGTACTGCTCCTGAGTGGTATGACAACCCTGTCTTAGAGGTCATGTGGTTGGACAACAATGAACCTACGAGCTATGGAGGAGCGATGATGGGCCCGGATTCCGAGAAATGGTTAGAGGCCATGAAATCCGTGTTGGGATCCATGTGTGAAAACAAAGTATGGATTGTGGAAGTATTGCCTGAAGGGCGAAAGGCCATTCAGAACAAATGGATCTTTAATAAGAAGACGGACGCGGATGGTAATGTCGCCGTCTATAAAGCTCGACTTGTGGCAAAGGGTTTTTCACAAGTTCAAGGAGTTGACTACGATGAGACCCTCTCACTCCTAGTGATGCCTAAGTCCGTCAGAATCATGTTAGCAATAGCTGCATATTTCAACTATGAAATTTGGCAGATGGATGTCAAAACAGCGTCTCTCAACGGTTTCCTCGAGGAAGAGTTTTATATGATGCAAGCAGAAGGTTTTGTCGATCCAGAGAATGCTGACATAGTTTGCAAGCTCCAGCGATCCATTTATGGAATGGTGCAAGCATCTCGGACATGGAATAAGCGCTTTGATGAGGTGATCAAAGTGTTTCGGTTTATACAAGTTTATGGAGAAGCTTGTATGTACAAGAAAGTGAGTGGGAGCTCTATAGCGTTTCTAATATTATATGAAGATGACATATTGCTGATTGTTAACAATATAGAAACGCTGTAAAGCATGAAGGAATATTTGAACAAGAGTTTTTCACTGAAGGACCTAGGAGAAGCTGCTTTCATATTAGGCATTAAGATCTATAGACATAGATCGAGACGCTTAATAGCTTTCAGAAAGCACATACCTTGATAAAGTTTTGAAGAAGTTCAAAACGGATCAGTCCAAGATGGGGTTCTTTCTTGTGTTACAAGGTGTGAAGTTGAGTAAGACTCAATGCCTAGTGACTGCAGGAGATAGAGAGAAGATGAGTGTCATCGCCTATCCGTTAGCCATAGGCTCTATCATGTATGCAATGTTGTGCACAAGACACGATGTCAGCCTTTCCATAAGTATGTCCGGAAGGTTTCAAAGTGATCCTGGAATGGAGCACTGGACGGCGGTCAAGAATATCCTTAAGTACCTGAAAAGGACTAAGGAGATGTTTCTCGTTTATGGAGATCTTAAAGAGCTCGTCGTAAAGGGTTACGTTGATGCAAGCTTTGACACTGTTCTGGATGACTCTAAGTCGCAAACCGGATACGTATTTATTGTCAACGTGGGAGTAGTAAGCTGGTGCAGTTCCAAGCAAAGCGTGGTAGTTGATTCTACATGCGAGGCGGAGTACATTGCAGCCTCGGAGGAAGCAAAGGAAGGTGTCTGGATCAACCAGTTCATGACAGATCTTGGGATAGTGCCCAGTGCACTGAATCCATTGACTCTGTTTTGTGAAAACACTGGTGCCATTGCTCTGGTCAAGGAACCCCGGTTTCACAAGAGGACCAGACACATAAAGCGATGCTTCAATTCCTTCTGCGATTACATCAAGGAGAAGGACATAAATATTTTCAACATGCACATGGATCTGAATGTTGCAGACCCGTTGACTAAACCTCTTCCAAGGGCTAAACATGTTCAACACCAGAACTGCATGCGTGTTCGATTCATTACAATGTACACATAGTGATGTGAACTAGATTATTGACTCTAGTGCAAGTGGGAGACCATTAGAAATATGCCCTAGAGGCAATAAATAAAGTGTTTATTATTATAATTCCTTGTTCATGATAATTTTTTATTATCCATGCTATAATTGTATTGATTGGAAACACATCGCATGTGTGGATAAATAGACAACACTTTGTCCCTAGTATGCCTCTAGTAAACTAGCTCGTTGATGAAAGATGGTCAAGGTTTACTAGCCATTGACATGTGATGTCATTCGATAACGGGATCACATCATTAGGATGATGATGGGATGGACAAGACCCAAACTGTAAACGAAGCATATGATCGTGTCAGTTTATTGCTACAGTTTTCTGCGTGTCAAGTATATGTTCCTATGACCATGATATCATGCAACTCACAGACACCGGAGGGTGACTATAAAGGTGCTCTACAGGTATCTCCGAGGGTGTCTGTTGGGCTGGCATGGATCAAGACTGGGATTTGTTACTCAATGTGATGGAGAGGTATCTCAGGGCCCACTCGGTAATACAACATCACAATAAGCCTTCCAAGAAATGTGACTGAGTGTTAGTCACAGGATCTTGTATTACAGAACGAGTGAAGAGACTTCCGGTAACGAGGTTGAACTAGGTATGGAGATATCGACGATCGAATCTCGGCAAGTAACATACTGAAGAACAAAGGGGAACATCATACGGGATTAACTGAATCCTTGACATAGAGGTTTGACCGATAAAGATCTTCATAGAATATGTAGCAACCAATATGGGCATCTAGGTGCCGCTATTGGTTATTGACCATAGAGGTGTCTCGGTCATGTCTACATAGTTCTCGAACCCGCAGGGTCTGCACACTTAAGGTTCGGGGACGTTTCGGTAGTATAGAGTTATGCATGGTGGTGAACGAAGGTTGTTCGGAGTCCCAGATGACATCCTGGACGTCACAAGGAGCTCCGGAATTGTCCGGAGGTAAAGATTGATATATAGGAAGTCCTATTTTGGTCGCCAGAAAAGTTTCGGGCTCATCGGTAGTGTACCGGGAGTGCCGGTAGTGTACCGGGGGACCATGGGGAGAGGTATTTCGACCCAAGAGGCCACATGGGCTGTGGAAGGACTAATACCAGCCCTTAGTGGGCTGGACAAAGTCCCACACAAGGACCATGCGACTGGGAAGAGATTCCTAAGTGGAAAACATGGAAAAAGGCAAAAAGGGTGGAAATAAGGAAGGAGTCCTAATCCTCCTAGGAGTGGAGGAGGAGGAGGACTCCTCTCACTTCGGCTGAAGCCTAGAGGGGCTGGCCCTTGCACCAAGCCTCCTCCTCCTCTCCTCCTATATATACTCGAGGGTTTTAGGGTTTTGGCACGAGATTTTCAGCCACGTGAAACCCTACCCTCTAGTTCGTAGTTTCTCCTCTAGATCGGTTTCAGCTGTGCTTAGGCAAAGCCCTGCTGAGATTACTCCACCACCATCGCCGCAGCACCGTCACGCTGCCGAAGAACTCGTCTACCTCTCTGCTCCCTCTTGCTGGATCAAGAAGGCGGAAATCAGCATCAAGCTATACGTGTGCTGATCGCGGAGGTGCCATCCGTTTGGTGCTTGATCGGGACGGATCGTGATTGGATCGCGGGACGCTCAGCGATTTGGATCGCGAAGACATTCTACTATATCAACCGCATTTCTTAACGATTCCCTCTTAGCGATCTACAAGGGTACATAGATCCACTCTCCCTATCGTAGATACTCATTACCATGGATAGTCTTGTGTGTGCGTAGGAAATTTTTTGTTTCCCATGCAACGTTACCCGACATCTCTCCTGCTCTCTCCCGATGGCGTAGTAATGTCACCGGGGCAAGGATCGTGACGGCGATCTACATCAACAATATTGCTACCATCAACACCAACTCTCTCCCCCTCTATGGAGCGGTGTAACACCCCTCTTTCCCACTGTAATCTCTACTTAGACATGGTGCTCAGCACTATATATTATTTCCCAATGATATGTGGCTATACTATGAGGTTTGAGTAGATCCGTTTTATCCTATGGGCTCATAGATGACCATGGTTGGTTTGAATGTATATTTTATTATGGTGGGTCTTACGGTGCCCTCCATCTCGCACAAACGTGGTGGGCCCCATGGTAGGGTGTTGCAATATGTTCATGATTCTCTTATAGTAAGTTACTTGTGTGATAGAAGCATACACCCGAATAAGGGGGTTGTTGTGTATGGGAGTAAAGAGGACTTGACACTTAATGCTATGGTTGGATTTTACTTTAATGATATTTCGTAGTTGCGGATGCTTGTTAGGGATCCAATCATAAGTGCATATGATCCAAGTAGATAAAGTATGTTAGCTCATGCCTCTCCCTCATGTAAAATTGCAAGAATGATTACCGGTCTAGTTATTGATTGCCTAGGGACAAATAACCTTCTTGTTTGACAAAAGCTTTCTACTAAATAACTAACTCTTATTATCTTGCTCTTTTACTCGTAGTTTTATTTGCCAGAATGTACTTCTAGTTTTATTCGTGCAAACAATCCTATCACCTACAAAATAGTTTCATACTTGTTCTAGGTAAAGCAAACATTTAGTGTGCGTAGAGTTGTATCGATGGTCGATAGAACTTGAGGTAATATTTATTATATCTTGAGCTCCTCGATGGGATTCAACACTCTTACGTATCGACAAAGGCTATAAACGATCCCCTACACTAGTTGGTTATGAGGGCTGGCCTATTTGTTCGACAATATTGAAATATTGTCTGCACTCACGCAACATCCTCTCTATGGAACAAGGATCCACATCTGTATCCATGAGGACCATGTTCTTGAACTCTTCATAGGCCCGGCCATTCCTCTGCTCCTGCTCCATCATAGTTGCTAAGGTCTTGTGGGAAATCCCGTCCGTGGCCAAAGGCGTGCGTTCGGCCCTCTCATGACGAAGATTTTCAAAGCTGTCATAATAAAGAAAGTCATAAGCTGTGTACTTTGCTAAAGCGGTAGCATGCTCTAAAAAGGAGTATTCCCTTAAGGCGGCCAAATCCACATGAGCCGTGAAGGCAACGACGAACTGATCCACGCATGTTGCACTTTCGAAAACCATACCCACGTGTTCCACATACAGAACCACGCCTGCCTACAACAGATCGCATGCAACCTCCATCTTTTCCTCTCTTGCCGCCAAGGGCTTCGGACCATCAGCAGCGCGTACCACTGCCGCCGCCACCGCATGATCCTCCACACAAATGATCTTCCTCAACCCCGCACTATCTACGATGGAGAGGTGGGGCCAAGATGTTGATCACATGTGTAATGTTGAGGATTTTATGGACGCGAGGATCGTGGGGAGAAGAAGGCCAGATATGGGGGGTCCGAGAGGGGAACAAGACGGTGGAGAGTGAAGAGTGGTGATATTTATTAATAACCCTATACAACATTACACAAAGTTTCTATATGTGTTCTGTGTGCGATTATGGGCGCACCGAAAATAATTGAAAAACTGTGAAAATGCTTCCCGAGCAAGAGCAAGCGCCCGCCACATCGGTAAATTATAAAATCCCCAACCCCCTTGGTAGCAGCTAGCTATAAACAACCATAGTGATGGCCGCCGATGGTGAGTCCATGATCCCCTTGGTAGTTGCCACACACACCATCAAATCCCAAATGGCCAACGATAGGATGGAGTTGGGATACAGCGGAATTGAGGATGTCGGCGCGATGGTCGGGTTGAGGATCAACAAGCAAGTTGCTACCTCTCCGGACAACAACCAGAGGAGGCAGGAATCACGACATGAGCAAGCCAAGAGGTTAGCAACGGTCGTCTTGAAAGCAGCTAGGTATTGTTAGCGGGCGATATTGCTGGCTCGGCGCAGAGTACGCCGGATGGCGCGAGCGGCAAAGCAGGAACCACGATGCCGCAAGGACAACTGCGTTAGTGTTTGCCACACGAGGCGCATGCTTATGTATGAGATGTGGGAGGACGCAGCTCCGGATGCCAGGGGAGGACTTGTAGCCGTTGTTGCGGCATTGCTGATGTCCAGGGTCTCGTTGGCCGTCGGTACAATGTACCTACTGGCGGAGGCCGGAGTCCTGGTGAGAGCCGCACCCGAGGCACTAGCAGCGATCTCCAATGTCGAGGCCGACCCTTCCTCTGTCAATCAAGATGTAGGTCATCGACTTGGCAACATCATGTCCTCGTGAGCCTAGGAACAACACGATATCGATGGACGATGGTTGTTGTGCTCGTTGGGTCGGCATTAGGTGCAGTAGCACGTTTGTGCGCTCGCAGTTCAGATGTATTATATTGATTTAAAATAGCGAGCTAATATTTTGTAAATTACTCCACCAACTATGCACGGTACCAATTTGAGCATGTAAATTCTCGATTAAATTTATCATGCCCGGCGTGTGCTTGCACTGTGGACACTACGGTATCGTTCGTCGGCGGGAGCCGGTTGTGATAGGCATCGTCGAGCTTGAAGATTTAGGCAGGCTGAGGTTGAGAACGAGCAACTATACAACAATGCGAATGAGGATAAAGGGGGAGAGGGTCGGGGTAAAGAGTCCGCGTAGGAAATGATTCGTAAACATGAACCATGTGTGACTAATGCCATTAAAGTTCTTGTTGATAGCTTAATTTATTGCATGTATGAACTAAAATCCCAACTACAGTATATATGTATGACGGGAGAAGTGTGGATTTCCGTTCCTTCGCGGTGCATCCTATGGTGCACATGCACGATCCGTGTGGCTGTGGTTCTGGCCAATCAGAACACATCGTTGAATGGGGTGAACGCACATGGCATTCACAAAGTAACTGTTTGTCCAAACAAATCACAAAGTTTCATGGGAAACCCATATTTCCTTGGTCGTTTATCCGTTATTAATTTTCTACTATCAACATACCCACTAGAATGCATAGTGTCCAAATTTCACATTTTCTCAAGCTGTTTTAACATCTTAAGTCTCTTTTGTGTACTTTTCTAGGCATTCATTGCTTATAGTTCATGTTCGAATGTTTTGCACATGAAAAGGTGTTAAAAATAGGTTACCTCGTGTGGTGCCCAGGCATGACCTAAATATGATGCGGTAAATATTATAGGAGGTATGGATCATGTCGTCATACACACTCTTCATAAACCGGACCATCACCTATGAAGTTTCATCGCTTGGAGAGAAAAAACACCATGTTTTGAAGGGGACCCATATTTCCTTGGCCCTTTTAACTAAATTTATTTCCTAAGATCAACTTACCCACAGAATGCTCTCTGTCCAAATTTCACAATTTTCAGGCTCGTTTACCATATTTATCTGTTTTTGTGTACTTTCCAGGCCTTTTCTGCTTGTAATTCAAGTTCGAACGTTTTGTACATGAAAATGTGTTCAAAAAGGAATCAAAAATTCGTAATTGTGTCCATGAATACCTTTACATGTGTTTCACAAGAAATTAATAGAATTTTAAAGAATATGTTTGGGAAGAGACAACCAGAGATGTGTCGTTTATTTGTTTTCTAACTCTAGAAAAAAGGAAAAGGTGCCTGAAAAACATTTTACCTCATGTGGTTCCTAGGCATGAACTCAATATGATGCGGTAAATATTTGAGGAGGTATAGATATCGTCAGATGCATTCTTCATATATCGGACCATCATCGATGCAGTTTCATGGTTCGGGCAGCGAAATCTCCATATTGTGAAGGGGAACCCATATTTCTTTGGTCCTTTCAACTTGACCTAATTTCTACCATCATCACACCGACTAGAATGTACCCTGTAAAAACTTTGACATATTTTCGGGCTCGTTTACCATATTTAGTCAATATTTTTTGTATTTTATAGGCCCTTTGTGCTTATAATTCAAGTGAGAATGTTCTCTACATAAAAAGGTGTTCAAAAAGGACTATAAAATTCGTAATTGTGTCCTTGAATAACTTTTCATGTATTTTACAGGAAATTAATAGAATTTTAAAGGATATGTGTGGGAAGAGGCAACCACAGATGTGTCGTTTATTTGTTTTGTAACTCCAGGAAAATGGAAAACATGCCCAAAAAACATCCTACCTTGTGTGGTGCCTAGGAATGACCTCAGTAGGATGCGGTAAATATTTGAGGAGGTATGGATAATGTCATCATACACACTCTTCATATACCGGACTACCACCTATGGAGTTTCATGGTCCGCGAAATGTAATCACCATATTTTGAAGGAGATCCCATATTCCCTTGCTATTTTGAACTTGATTTGCTATTTTTCATGCATTAAATGATTTTTTCTAGCTAAATGGCTCTATTATTGAAAAGCAGTACAAATGAACTCCGAAAAGGTTGAAATTTGGCATGGTATCATCATTTAACTCACACAGCATGTGCTAAAAACTTGAGAGGGTTATGGCAAAAACTGCATGCACTTCGTGTACAAACTGGACCATCTCCTTCGAAGTATGAGGGTTTTGGACGAAAACTCATCAATTACAAAGGCATTTCATTTTTTAAACTTATTTTAACTGCAGACTTTTAGTGCATTCAGTATGCACCATTCAAAGCCACATCCTTAAATTTCAACCATTTCTAACTTCATTTGCTATTTATCATGCATTTAACGATTTTTGAGTTGGTATCATCATTTCTCACACATAGAATTTGCTGAATGACCCATTAAGGAACTAGGGAGAGCATCGGTCACCGTACATCCATTGGCGACTCATCTTCGCTACATAACAACAATGTGACCAAATAAATACAAGTTCATACATAAATTTCATACACGCTTATTCTCATAAAACAACATACAACTATCTAGCTAAAGCATTTAAATGCAACAAAAATGCGATCAAAATCGCAAGTAAGGTAATAATTGATCCAACAGCATCATGGTACCAATCTTGTTTATTAATGGTATATTTTCTAATATTTCTAATCTTCAAGGGCATTGCATCCATCTTGGTCTTGTGATCATCGACGACGACATCGGCAACATACAACTCCAATTTCATATTCTCTTTTTCAACTCCTTTCAATTCTACTATCAAATAATTATTTTCTTTTTTCAACTAAATTTAACTTCTCGACAATAGGGTTGGTTGGAATTTCCGGTTCACATAAATCCTAGATAAAAATATTTCTGTAAACTTCATGGGCATAATTGTCATTAACATAAAATGCAACAAATAGTTACAGAAGAGAATATACTACATTCGAATCATAAACCGGACGAGGGGCGATGGGCATAGACATCAAAACCATGGTACTATGTGTAACAAATAATCGTACAAGTAAGGCAATTATACAAATAACTATCTAAATCATAAAAATAATTTTTTTTATAAAAAGGATAGTAACAAGAGGCTCGCCAAGGTGGTGCGGGTTACGGGACGGTGCAGGCGATCGACTGTGGTTAGCATGGGGACAGGAGGAGACTAAGTAAACCACACCTACACATTTGCAAACTAAGAAGTTAATTTGAGCTCAAATTGCGTATAAATCAAATGAACTCCCACATAATTACTCCCAAACTATAGCCCACAAAATCACTGTACTATCTCTAGTCCCGGTTATTGTTACTAACCGGGACTGAAGGGGCTCGCAGGGGCCCCAGCCTGACGCCAGCCTGCCACCACCCTCTGAGTCCTAGTTGGTAATACCAATCGGGACGAGAGGTCACAAACGAACCGGGACTAAATCCTAGCTGTTGGAACTAGGACTAGTGGTCACATTAGTCCGTGTCCAAAACCCAACTGGGGCTAATGCTACGGACAAAAGGCATGTTTTCGACTAGTGGCAGTTTTCTTTTATAAACCAAACTTGTGATAAACAAGAAACTAAACTATTTAATTGCAACATCTAAAAATATGCCTTCAAGCACTCACTTCCCTGGCAACAGCGCCAGAAAATATCTTGATGTCTACTATGCAACTTTATTCTCGTAGACTATGTTGGGCCTCCAAGCATAGAGTTTTGTAGGACAGTAGCAATTTTACCACAAGTGGATGACCTAAGGTTTATCAATCCGTGGGACACGTAGGACGAATATGGTCTCTCTCAAATAACTCTGCAATAAAATGTTCTCAAACGAAAATATTCAATACAACATAACGATATCTTAAAGGGAAGATTCACTTCATCACAACATGGTAGCAAGGGAATAACATCATATGATTCAACTACATTAACAAAGTCCATGATACATCAAGATCATGCCATCTCAAGAATACGACACACACACACACACACACACACACACACACACAGAGTTTGAACACATAGCTACTGGTACAAACCGTCAACCCCGAGGGTGGAATACTCCTTCCTTGTCATGGCCTCCATCGGGATGACGAAGATGCCCACCAGATGATGATTTGCCTCTCCAGCAGGGTACTGGAATGCCTCTAGATTGGTTTTTTGTTGATACAAAAAGTTGCATGGGTGGAACGGAGAGTCTCTTTTAATGTCTGGGGTTTCCGAGATTTATAGGATTTTAAACATTGGAATCAGGCCAAACGGAGCCAGAAGGGCCCATGATAACCCACAAGTATAGGGGATCAATTTTAGCCTTTCTCGATAAGTAAGAGTGTCAAATCCAATAAGGAGATAAAGGAACAACAAATATTGCCTCAACTTCTATCGACCACCGATACAACTAAACGCACGCTTAACGTTCGCTTTACCTAGAACAAGCATGAAACTATAATTACTTTGTAGGTAAGATTGGATAGGTTTGCAGGATAATAAAGAGCACGTAAATAAAAACTAGGCGCTGCTAAGATAAAGAAAAAACTAAGTTAGTTTAACGAGTGTGGAAAAGTGGTGGTAGGAGTTGCGGAATTGTCCCTAGGCAATCGATAAATAGACTAGTCAACATTATTGCAATTTTATATGCGGGAGAGGCATAAGCTAACATACTTTCTCTACTTGGATCATATGCACTTATGATTGGAACTCTAGAAGGCATACACAACAACTAAACATCATTAAGGTAAAACACAACCATAGCATTATTAGGTATCAAGTCCTCTTTACTCCCATATGCAACAACCCACCTATTCGGGATTATGCTTTTGTAACTCACGCAACCCACCATAGGCAAATAATGAACACATTGCTACACCCTACAGCGAGAATCCCTCATGCTTGTGTGACATGGAGAGGACCATAGGACAGCACCTAAAAAACATGTACCTCAAACCAATCATGATCATCAATCAACCTAAAGGTCAACAGAAATCTACTCAGACATCATAGGATGGAAGGACATCGTTGGATAATAATATGAAGGATAAAACACCATGTTCAAGTAGAGGGTACAGCGGGTTGCGGGAGAGCGAAGCACTGTAGATAGATGGGGGAAGGTGATGGAGGTGTTAGTGAAGATGACAAAGTTTTTGGAGTAGATCGTCGTCACGATGATGACCCCGGTGGCGTTCCGGTGCCATCAGGAGAGAGGGTGAGAGAGCCCCCCTCCTCCTTCTTCTTCCTTGACATTGCCGCTAGATGGGAGAATGGTTTCCCCTATGGTCCATGGCCTCCATGGTAGTGGAGGGGTGAGAGCCCCTCAGAGATTGGATCTCCCTCTCTATTTCCTTCTGTTTCTGTGCTCCTAGATTTGGCATTTCACCGTTTGTTAATTATCCGGAGATCCGTAACTTTGACCGGTCTGAAATTTTTAGGGGATATTTATACAAATATTAGCTTTCTTGTGTCCAAAGGGCAGCTCCAAGTGACCTAAGGGGTGGGCACAAGCCTACCAGGCGCAGTGAGGGGGTGAGTTGCGCCTAGCAGTCTTGTCACCTCCTCATGCATCGTCTCATGTTGTTTATTTTCCCAAAAATCACATATATTCCAAAAACAGTCTTCGTAAGTTTTTATTGCGTTTGGACTTCGTTTGGTATGGATATTCTGTGAAACAAAAAACATGCAACAAATAGGAACTGACACTGGGCACTGGATCAATATGTTAGTCCCAAAAATAGTATAAAACGTTGCCAAAAGTATATGAAAGTTGTAGAATATTTGCATGAAACAATAAAAAATTATAGATATGACAGAGACGTATCAGCATCCCGAAGCTTAATTCCTGCTCGTCCTCGAGTAGGTAAATGATAAAAAAAGATAATTTTCTATGTGGAATGCTACCTAGCATAATCTTGTCCATATAATTTAGTCATGGCATTAATATTAAGAAACGAGTGATTCAAAGCAATACCAATAAAGCAATTGTATCTCTTCAAAATATAATGGCACAAGAAAGTTATCCTGACAATATCATATAGTCTGGCTATGCTCCATCTTCCCGACACAAAGTATTTATATCATGCACAACCCCGATGACAAATCAAGCAATTGTTTGACACATTTTATGTTCTCAAACTTTTTCAACTCTCATGCAATACATAAGTGTGAGCCATGGATATAGCACTTATAGGTGGAATAGAATATGGTGGAGGTTGTGAAGAAAAAGAAGAAGATAGTCTCATATCAACTAGGCGTATCAACGGGCTATGGAGATACCCACTAATAGATATCAATGTGAGTGAGTAGGGATTGCCATGGAACGAATGCACTAGAGCTATAAGTGTATGAAAGCTCAAAAATAAACCAAGTGGACGTGCATCATGACGAAAAATTCCACTAGTTATATGAAAGTGACAAACTAGGAGACTCTCTATTATGAAGATCATGGTGCTAGTTTGAAGCACACGTGTGGAAAAGATAGTAGCAATGTCCCTTCTCTCTTTTCTCTCATTTTTTTCTTTTTTTAATTTTTTTGGTGGGCATCTATGGCCTCTTTTATTTTTATTATTTTTATTTGGGCTTCGATGGCCTCTTTTAGATTTCACAAAGTCCGGAATCTCATCCCCACTTGTGCCGGAATCATAGCTTCCATAATCCTTTCCTCACATGGGACATGCTCTACTAATGAAGGTCGTCACACTTTTATTTACTTACAACTGAAGAATTACAGCTTGATACCTAGAACAAAATATGACTCTATATGCAATATGAAAGTGATGGCGCATGTCATAACAAAAGGAAATGGTGGAAGTTGCATGGCAATATATTTCGGAATGGCTATGGAACTGTCATAATAGGTAGGTTTGGTGGCTGTTTTGAGGAAGGTATATGGTGGCTGTTTTGAGAAAGGTAGATTTATTACACGGGCAAAAGTTGCGCGGTACTAGAGAGGGTAGAAAAGGTGGAAGGGTGAGAGTGTGTATATGTTGGGGAACGTTGCATGGGAAACAAAAAATTCCTACGCACACGAAGATCTATCCATGGTGATGAGCATCTACGAGAGGGAGAGTGGATCTACATACCCTTGTAAATCGCTAAGCGGGAACGTTAAGAAACGCGGTTGGTGTAGTCCAACGTCTTCGCGATCCAAATCGCCGAGCGTCCTGCGATCACATCACGATCCGTCCCGCGATCCAATCTTGATCCGTCCCACGATCTTGATCACGATCTGTCCCGCAAACTCATCATGATCCATTCCGCGATCTCATCACGAACCGTCTCGCGATCTCGATCACGGTCCTTCCGCTCTAGCGCCAAACGGATGGCACCTCCGCGTTCAGCACACGTACAGCTTGATGACGATCTCCACCGTCTTGATCCAGCAAGAAGGAGTGGAGAGGAAGAAGAGTTCTCCGACAGCCTAACGGAGCTCCGACGATGGTGGTGGAGCAATTCCGGCAGGGCTTCGCCAAAGCACTGCAGAAAACCGATCTAGAGGAGAAACTATGCACTAGAGGAACGGGTAGCACGTGGCATAAAATTATTTTCCAAAACCCTAAAATCCTCTAATATATATAGGAGGATAGGAGGAGGAGGCTTGGCTGCCAAAAATCCAGCCCTTCGGTCGACCAAAGTGGGAGGTGGAGGAGGACTCTCCTCCTCCACTCCTAGTAGGACGAGGACTCTTCCTTTTTCCCTTTTTTTCCACCTTTTTCCTTTGGGTTTCTTTCTTCCAGACACATGGGCCTATTGTGGTTGTTCCAACAGCCCACTAAGGGCTGGTTATTACTTTCCCACAGCCCATGAAGCCTCTTGGGTCGAAATACCCCTCCCGGAGGTCTCCCGGTACAATACCGGCATTCCCAGTACACTACCGATAAGCCCGAAACTTTTCCGGCGACCAAAACAGGACTTCCTATATATGAATCTTTACCTCCGGACCATTCTGGAGCTCCTCGTGACGTCTAGGATCTCATCCGGGACTCCGAACAAACTTCGGTCACCACCATACATAACTCTATAATACTGAAACGTCACCAAACCTTAAGTGTGCAGACCCTGCGGGTTCGAGAACTATGTAGACATGACTGAGACACCTCTATGGTCAATAACCAATGGCGGGACCTGGATGTCCACATTGGTTCCTACATATTCTATGAAGATCTTTATCGGTCGAACCTCTATGTCAAGGATTCAGTTAGTCCCGTATGATGTTCCCTTTGTTCTTCGGTATGTTACTTGCCCGAGATTCGATCGTTGGTATCTCCATACCTAGTTCAACCTTGTTACCGGCAAGTCTCCTTACTCGTTCCGTAATACAAGATCCCGCAACTAACAATTTGTCACATTAATTGCAAGGCTCATTGTGATGTTGTATTACCGAGTGGGCCCCGAGATACCTCTCCGTCACACGGAGTAACAAATCCCAGTATCGATCCATGCCAACCCAATAGACACCACCGGAGATACCTGTAGAGCACCATTATAGCCACCCAGTTACGTTGCAATGTTTGATACACACAAGGCACTCCTCTGATATCCGTGAGTTGCATGATCTCATGGTCATAGGAACATATACTTGACATGCAGAAAACAGTAGCAATAAACTGACACGATCATAAGCTATGTTTCTAGTTTGGATCTTGCCCATCCCATCATTCTCCTAATGATGTGATCTTGTTATCAAATGACATCTCGTGTCCATGGCTAGGAAACCTTAACCATCCTTTGATCAACGAGCTAGTTCACTAGAGGCATACTAGGGACATAGTGTTTGTCTATGTATCCACACATGTATCTATGTTTCCATTCAATACAATTATAGCACGGATAATAAACGATTATTATGAACGAGGAAATATGATAATAACTTATTTATTATTGCCTCTAGGGCATATTTCCAACAGTCTCCCACTTGCACTAGAGTCAATAATCCAGTTCACATCACCATGTGATTTGCATTGTTATGAATCTAACACCCAATGAGTTCTGGGGCTCGATCATGCTTTGCATGTGAGAGAGGTCTTATAGTCAACGGGTCTGCGACATTCAGATACGTGTGTAGTTTGAAAATCACTATGTCAAACTGTAAACACTGCTACCACACTCCACTTGGTACTATTCCAAATGGCTGCTCCACTATACGCATCCAGACTGCTACAACGAGTCATCCGGATTGGTGTTAAAGCTTGCATCGACGTAACTCTTTACGACGAACTCTTTACCACCTCCATAATCGAGAAATATCTCCTTAGACTTTTAGCTACTAAGGATAATCTTGACCGCTGTCCAGCGATCCACTCCTGGATCACTCTTGTACCCCTTGAAGGACTAATGGCAAGGCACACACAGGTGCGGTACACAGCATGGCATACTATACAGAGCCTATGGCTAAGGTATAGGGGACGATGTTCGTCCTTTCTCTTTCTTTTGCCGTTGTCGAGCTTTGAGTCTCACTCAACTTCACACCTTACAAATCAAGCGAGAACTCTTTCTCTGACTGATCCATTTTTAACTCTTTCAAAATCTTGTCAAGGTATGTAATCATTGAAAGTCTCATCAAGCATCGTGATCTATCTCTATAGATCTTGATCCTCAACAATTAGGTAGTTTTATCCAGGTTTTACTTTGAAAACCACTTCTCAAACAACCGTTTATGCTTTTCAGAAATTCTATATTATTTCAGATCAACAATATGTCAACCACATATGCTTATCAGAAACTCTATAGTGCTCCCACTCACTTTATTGTAAATACAAGTTTCTCGTAAACTTTGTATAAACTACAAAACTTTGATCACCTCGTCAAAGTGTATATTCCAACTTCTGAGATGCTTGCTCCAGACCATAGAAGGATTGCCGAAGCTTGCACACCTTTTAGCATCCTTAGGACTGACATAACCTTCTGGTTGTATCACATACAACCTTTCCTCAAGTAAACTGTTAAAGAAATGCTGTTTTGTCGTCCATCTGCCAGATTTCATAATTTGAAAAATGCAGCAACTGCTAACATAATTGCAACAGACTTTAGCATCGCTACGAGTGAGAAAGTCTTATCGCAGTCACCTCCTTGAACTTGTCGAAAACTTCTTTGCGACAAGTCGAGCTTTATAAATGGTGACATTCACCATCAGCGTCTGTCTTCATCTTAAAGATCCATTTGCACTTGACGACCTGCCGTCCAACGAGCAAGTCCACCAAAGTCTATACTTGGTTTTCATACATGGATCCTTTCTCGGATTTCATGGCCTCTAACCACTTGTTGCCTTCCGGGCCCATCATTGCTTCTCCATAGTTCGTAGGTTCATCGTTGTCCAACAACATGACCTCCAAGAAAGGGTTGTCGTACCTCTCAATAGTAGTACACGTCCTTGTCGACCTACGAGGTTCAATAGTAACTTGATCTGAAGCTTCATGATCATCATCATTTACTTCCTCTTCAACTGACGTAGGTTCCACAGAAACATCTTTCTGCAATGCGCTACTCTCTGGTTGAAACAAAGGTTGAACAACGTCATCAAGTTCTATCTTCCTCCCACTCAATTCTTTCGAGAGAAACTTTTTCTCGGGAAAGAACCTGTTTTAGCAACAAACACTTCATGCTTGGATCTGAGATAGAAGGTTCACCCAACTGTTCTTAGGGTATTCTACGAAGATGCATTTGTCCGCTTTGGGTTCGAGCTCATTAGGTGAAAACATTTTCCACACAAGCGTCACAGCCCCAAACATCAAGAAATGACAGCTTAGGTTTCTATCAAACCAAAATTCACACGGTGTCATCTCAACGGATTTAGATGGTGCCCTATTTAAAGTGAATGTGGTTGTCTCTAATGCATAACCCCAAAACAATAGTGGTAAAACTATAAGACACATCATAGTATGTGCTATATCAAATAAGGCACGACTACGACGTTCGGACACAGCATTACACTATGGTGTTCCAGGTGGCGTGAGTTGTGAAACAACTTTCACATTGTCTAAACTTGTATGCCAAACTCGTAACCCAGATATTCACTTCCACGATCATATCGCATGAATTTTTATCTTCTTGTTACGATGATCTTAAACTTCACTCTGAATTTGCTTGAACCTTTCAAACGATTCAGACTTGTGTTTCATTAAGTAAATATACACTATATCTACTCAAATCATTAGTGAAGGTAAGAAAATAATGATATCCACCGCATGCTACAAGACTCATTGGATTGCATACATCAACATGTATCATTTCCAACAAATCACTTGCCCGCTTCATCAAAACCGAAAACGGGGTCCTTAGTCATCTTGACCAAGAGGCATGGTTCGCATGTCTCAACCGATTCGAAATCGAATGAGTCCAAAGCTCCATCAGCATGGAGTTTCTTCATGCGCTTTATACCAATATGACATTTAGCGGCAGTGCCACAAATATGTGGTACTATCATTATTAACTTTGTATCTTTTGGCATCAATGTTATAAACATGTGTATTACTAGGATCAAGTTTCAACAAACCATTCTTACTGGGTGCTTGACCATTGAAGGTATTATTCATGTAAATAGAATAACGATTATTCTCTAATTTAAATGAATAATCGTGTTGCAATGAACATGATCTAATCATGTTCATGCTCAATGCAAAAACACCAAATAACATTTATTTAGGTTTGTCACTAATCTCGAAGGTAGAGAGAGCGTGCGATGTTGATCACATCAACCTTGGAAACATTTCCAACACACATTGTCACCTCACACTTAGCCAGTAACCGTTTATTCCGTAGCTTTTACTTCGAATTACTAACATTTAGCAACCGAACCGGTATCCAATACCCAGGTGCTACTAGGAGTACTAGCAAGGTACACATCAATAACACGTATATCAAATATACTTCCGTCGACTTTGCCAGCCTTCTTATCTACCAAGTATCTAGGGTTGTTCCGCTTCGGCGACCACCCTCCTCATAATCGAAGCACTTAGTCTCGGGTTTTGGGTTCAACTTTGGGTTGCTTCACTAGAGCAGCAACTGGCTTGCCATCCATGAAGTTTCCTTCCGTGCCCTTGCCCTTCTCGAAACTAGTGGTTTTACTAACCATCAACACTTGATGCTCTTTCTTGATTTCTACCTTCGCGGTGTCAAACATCGCGAACAGCTCGGGAATTATTATTTCTATCCCTGGCAATTTATAGTTCATCACCAAGTTCTAGTAGCTTAGTGACAGTGACTTGGAGAACTATATCAAACACGATCTTATCTGGAAGATTAACTCCCACTCAATTCAAGCATTTGTAGTACTCAAACAATCTGAGTACATGCTCAACGATTGAGCTATTCTCTTTCATCTTGCAAGCAAAGAATCTTGTTGGAGATATCATATCTCGCAACACGGGCATGAGCCTGAGATCACAATCTCAGCTCTTAGAACATCTCATATGTTCCGTGACGTTCAAAACGTTTTGGAGCCTCAGTTCTAAGCCATAATGCATGATGCACTAAACTATCAAGTAGTCATCGGAACGTACCTGTCAGATGTTCACAACATCTACAGACGATGCTAGAGGGGGAGGCGCACCGAGCGGTGCATCAAGGACATAAGCCTTCCTGTGCAGCAACGAGGACAATCCTCATATCACGGACCCAGTCTGCAATATTGCTACCATCATCTTTCAACTCTATTTCTATAGGAACATAAAATTACAAGGGAGCTACAACGTGAGCTAGTAATCTAGACATAATTTGCAAAGACACTATTGACTATGTTCATGATAATGAGTTCAATTAATCATATTACTTAAGAACTCCCACTCAAATTGACATCCCTCAGATCATCTGAGTGACACATGATCCAAATTCACCAACTCAAGTCTGATCATCACGTGAGTTAAGGTGGCTTCAATGGTGAACATCATTATGTTGATCATATCTACTATATGACTCATGCTCGACCTTTCGGTCTTTTGTGTTCCGAGGCCATGTCTGTACATGCGAGGCTCATCAAGTTTAACCCGAGTGTTCCGCGTGTGCAAATCTGGCTTGCACCCGTTGTATGTCAACGTAGAGTCTATGACCCCCGATCATCACGTGGTGTCTCAACACGATGAACTTTCGCAACAGTGCACACTCGGGGAGAACACAATTTATCTTGAAATTAAGTGAGGGATCACCTAATAATGCTACCGTCGTCCTAAGCAAAACAAGGTGCATAAAAGGATTAACATCACATGCAAATTATAAGTGACATGATATGGCCATGAACTTGTGCTTAAGATATCCATCTTCAAAGCACCGGCATGATCTCCATCGTCACTGGCACGACACCATGATCTCCATCATCTTGATCTCCACCAATGTGCTGCCATTGGGGTTGTGGCGCCATCCCTGCTTCTACTTCTATTGCTACCGTTGTGGCACCATCCGTTCTTGCATGTTTTACGTGGCTGCTACGGGTATCTAGCAAGAACGATTCTCACCTACGCATAAACCACGACGGTGATACATAGTTTTCTTTTCAACCTTCTCAAGGAACGCCTTTGTCGGATCCGATCCAACTAAAGTGAGAGAAACTGTCACCCGCAAGCCATCTAAGCAACAAGTTGCATTGAGGGAACTGGTCTCTCGTAAGCGTACGAGTAATGTTGGTCTGAGCCGCTTCATCTCACAATACCGCTGAACCAAAATATGACCAAGCGAGGAAGCAATCTAAGCATCAACGCCCACAAACCTTTTGTGTTCTACTCGAGATCTCATCGAACCATCAACCTGGCTCTGAACCACTGTTGGGGAACGTTGCATGGGAAACAAAAATCTCCTACGCACATGAAGATCTATCCATGGTGATGAGCATCTACGAGAGGCAGAGTGGATCTACGTACCCTTGTAGATCGCTAAGCAGGAAGCGTTAAGAAACGTGGTTGGTGTAGTCGAACGTCTTCGTGATCCAAATCGCCGAGCGTCCTGTGATCACATCACGATCCGTCCCGCGATCCAATCACGATCCGTCCCACGATCTTGATCACGATCTGTCCCGCGAACTCATCACGATCCATTCCGCGATCCCATCACGAACCGTCTCGCGATCTCGATCACGGTCCTTCCGATCTAGCGCCGACCGGATGGCACCTCCGTGTTCAGCACACGTACAGCTTGATGATGATCTCCACCGTCTTGATCCAGCAAGAAGGAGTGGAGAGGAAGAAGAGTTCTCCGGCAGCCTAACAGCGCTCCGGCGATGGTGGTGGAGCAATTCCGGCAGGGCTTCGCCTAAGCACTACAGAAAACCGATCTAGAGGACAAACTATGCACTAGAGGAACGGGTAGCACGTGGCATAAAATTATTTTCCAAAACCCTAAAATCCTCTAGTATATATAGGAGGAGAGGAGGAGGAGGCTTGGCTGCCAAAAAGCCAGCCCTTGGGTCGACCAAAGTGGGAGGTGGAGGAGGACTAGGACTCTTCCTTTTTGCCTTTTTTTCCACCTTTTTCCTTTGGGTTTCTTTCTTCCAGACACATGGGCCTATTGTGGTTGTTCCACCAGCCCACTAAGGGCTGATATTCACTCTCCCACAGACCATGAAGCCTCTTGGGTCGAAATACCCCTCCCGGACGCCTCCCGGTACACTAACGACACTCCCGATACACTACCGATGAGCCCGAAACTTTTCCAACGACCAAAACAGGACGTCCTATATATGAATCTTTACCTCCTGAACATTCCGGAGCTCCCGTGACGTCTGGGATCTCATCCGGGGCTCCAAAAAAGCTTCAGTCACCACCATACATAACTCTATACTACCGAAACGTCACCAAACCTTAAGTGTGCAGACCCTGCGGGTTCGAGAACTATGTAGACATGACCGAGACACCTCTATGGTCGATAAGCAATAGTGGGACCTGGATGCCCATATTGCTTCCTACATATTCTACGAAGATCTCTATCGGTCGAACCTCTATATCAAGGATTCAGTTAATCCCGTATGATGTTCCCTTTGTTCTTCGGTATGTTACTTGCCCGATTCGATCGTCGGTATCTCCTTACCTAGTTCAACCTCGTTACCGGCAAGGCTCTTTACTCGTTCCGTAATACAAGATCCCGCAACTAACAATTAGTCACATTGCTTGCAAGGCTCATTGTGATGTTGTATTACCGAGTGGGCCCAGAGATACCTCTCCGTCACACGGAGTAACAAATCCCAGTCTCGATCCATGCCAACTCAACAGACACCATCGGAGATACCTGTAGAGCATGTTTATAGCCACCCAGTTACATTGCAACGTTTGATACACACAAGGCACTCCTCTGATATCCGTGAGTTGCATGATCTCATGGTCATAGGAACATATACTTGACAGGCAGAAAACAGTAGCAATAAACTGACACGATCATATGCTATGTTTCTAGTTTGGGTCTTGTCCATCCCATCATTCTCCTAATGATGTGATCCCGTTATCAAATGACATCTCATGTCCATGGCTAGGAAACCTTAACCATCCTTTGATCAACGAGCTAGTTCACTAGAGGCATACTAGGGACATAGTGTTTGTCTATGTATCCACACATGTATCTATGTTTCCATGCAATACAATTATAGCACGGATAATAAACGATTATCATGAACAAGGAAATATGATAATAACTAATTTATTATTGCCTCTAGGGCATATTTCCAACAGTATAATCCATGGACTCAACATTAATCATAAAGAACTCACATACTTGTTGCAAAAGTCTATTAGTCATCGAAGTAAAGTATTACACGCAAGCTCCTAGGGGAGAGGTTGGTCGGAGTTAACCATCGCGCGCTCCCTACCATCACACAAAGGCCGACAATCTATAAACAAATCATGCTCCGACTTCCTTACATAACGGTTCACCATACGTGCATGCTACGAGAATCACAAACCTTTACACAAGTATTTCTAAAAATCCACAATTACTCACTAGCATGACTTTAATATCACCATCTTTATATTGCAAAACTATTGCAAGGAATAAAACACATCATATTCGGTGATCTACAAGTTTTATGTAGGATTTTAGGACTAACCATGTGAATCACCAATTCATGTTGACTCTCTAAATAGATAAAAGTGAAGCATGAGAGTTTAATTCTTTTTACAAAAGATATGTCCATGATATAACAAATATAAGTGAAGCAAAAGAGCATTCTACAAATGGCGGTTTTCTATGTGTGAGAAACAGGCCATCCAAACTTCAAATGATATAAGTGAATCACATGAAGCATTCTATAAAGCCATACTCTAAAGATATAAGTGAGGTGCAAAGAGGATTCTATAAACCGACCAAGGACTCTCTCATACTAGCATGGTGCATTATTAAAATAAAAATAAAAAGAACACAACGCTCCAAGATTTACACATATCATGTGACGAATAAAAATATAGCTCCAAGTACAATTACCGATGGTTGTTAGAAGAAAGAGGGGATGCCTTCCGGGGCATCCCCAAGCTTAGTTTCTTCGGAGTCCTTGAACATTACCTTGGGGTGCCTCAGTCATCCACAAGCTTAGTCTCTTTCCACTCCTTATTCCCTCATCCATCGTGATCTCATCCAAAACTTGAAAACTTCAATCACACAAAACTTAACAAAACCCTCGGGAGATCCGTTAGTATAATAAAGCGAATTACCACTTTAAGTAATTTTTCCAACCAATTCATATTTTTTTCATTGTAGATACTGTAATATAACTTTTCCATGGCTTATACCACCGATACAATCGATCGTTTCATCAAAGCGAGCAAAACAATGCATCAAAAACAGAATCTGCTAAAAACAGGACAATTTGTAGTAACCTGAACATTCACCATACTTATGTAACTCTAAAAATTCTCAAAAATTAGTACGTGGTAGAACATTTGTATAAAAGTATTTTGTAATAATTTCAGAATTTTTGCACGCTCTAGTAAAATATCGAAATTCAAACACTATAGCAAAAGTTTTTGTTTTTCCACAGCACAACCAAACAAACAATCTAATCATCCTAAAGGAAAATCTTGGAATATTATTTTTATAATACAATGGATTTGTGCAAGGGGATAATTATTTTTGTTAAAAAGTTTCTGTAATCAAGATTCACAAAGTTTCCATGGGCATGAACAAAGTTCAGGGCTAGCCCCCACTTCAACATTGCTCGTCTTTCTCACTTTCACTTTTCTGTTTGAAAAAGTTTTAAGTTACCCACTTTATTTTTTTGTTTTTTGAACTATATAAAAGCACACAACATAATAAAATGACTCTCTAACACTTTTGGGTTGTTTCCCTGGCAGCGCTTTCTTTAAAGCCATTAAGCTAGGCATATAGTGCTCAAGTAATGGATCCACCTGGATCCCAAGGTATACCAAAGCCAATTTTGATTAACCAAGATTTTTAATTAAGTAATCAGCACAAAGTCATATAAATCATGTGACAACAAAGTCTAAATCTCTTCTTATGCATTGGCATGTCATACAAAAACAGTTCATGCACACAAAGTAAAGGCCAATGCATAGTTTAAACAGTTTCTTGCAATTTTATCATATTGGAAACATAGAGAGGTGAAGATGTAGTTCCTATCTAATAATAATTGAAATTAGGAGCAGCAAGAAAATTCATATTATATTCATTAAAATCATCATGTTCAGTAGGAAAACGCAACCCATCAATATAATCCTTAACAAGTGAAAACTTCCCCTGTAAAGTGTAGCTTGCAGAATTCAAAAAGATAATAGCACTATCATGTGTGGGTGCACTAGCAAAAATTTCGTGCTTAGTAGATGGAACTATAGCAAGTTCATAATCATAAGAATAATTCATATTGGCTTCATGGTCACAAGAATAACAAGCATCAAGTTCATCAAAAAGGGATATTTCAAAAGAATCCAAAGGATCATAGCAATCAACATAGTATTCATCCTTCGGGAAGCACGAAGGGAAATTAAAAAATGTATGAGTTGAAGAGTTACTCTCATTAGAATGTGGGCACGGGTAGCTAATCCGCTCTTCCTCCTTTTGTTCTTCATTCTCCTCCTCAACTTTATCATCTAATGAGCTTACAATTTCAGCAACTTCCTCTTCCATATATTCCTGCAAAATATTAGTCTCTTCCAAGGCAGCGGTCATTCTTTCAATAAACTCATTAACATAAGCATTAGAATCATAGTTTTCATAGCAATATTGAAGTACGGAAAAAAATTCAGAATTGTAAAGAGTACCATCATACTTTTCAATGAAAGAAACAATTTCATAGGCATCCTTAAAAGAACCAAATTCTTCAATTTGTTCAACATCATTATAGAAATAGGCCTCCTTGGCATAAGAGGATAACATTTCATTATCATCAACTACACATTGGTAGGGAAGGTATTTTTGAGCTTCTTTAGAACAACAAGTAAAATCATAAATTTCACATAGATTCCAAGCATAGCAACACAAAGTATTAATTCGATGCCACAATAGTTTCCCTTTTTGAGATATGCGGTGTCGCATAATAATGAGCATGCTCATTTAATGATTTTCCCTTAACTAAGCTAGTTGGGTTTTCAGCATGAGCACTAGTGAAACGAAGATGAACCAAGTAATAGTCTTCAGTTGTACGAAACACTAGTGGTTCCTCAATTTTTGGAGCAGCAAGTGCATCTATTTTTTTTGGTATTTTGAATTTCCTACCCATAACTAAACATAGAAAAAAAGTTAATAACCGAAAATAAAATCTACTTAGTGATAAACCAAACAAGCACACACGAGAATATTCACCCCACGCTATTGCTCCCCGGCAACGGCGACAGAAAAAGGTCTTGATAGCACACAAGTATAGGGGATCAATTGTAGCCTTTCTTGATAAGTAAGAGTGTCGAACCCAACGAGGAGCTAAATATATAACAAATATTCCCTCAAGTTCTATCGACCACCGATAGAACTGTACACATGATTAACGTTCGCTTTACCAAGAACAAGTATGAAACTAGAAGTACTTTATAGGTAAGATAGGATAGGTTTGAAAGATAAGAAAGAGCACGTAAATAAAAATTACAGGCTGCTAAGATAAAGAATCAACTAAATTAGTTTAACGAGTGTGGAAAAGTGGTGGTAAGATTTGCAGAATTGTCCCTAGGCAATCGAGAACTAGACCGGTCATCATTATTGCAATTTTACATGTGGGTGAGGCATAAGATAACATAATTTCTCTACTTGGATCATATGCACTTATGATTGGAAGTCTAGCAAGCATCTGCGACTACTAAAGGTCATTAAGGTAAAACCCAACCATAGCATTATCAGGTATCAATTCCTCTTTACTCCCATATGCAACATCCCACCTACTCGGTTTTATGCTTCTATCACTCAAGAAACGCACCATAGGTGAATCATGAACGCATTGCGACACCATATAGTGAGGATCCCTCACACTTGCACGACAGACGGAGCACCATAGGACAGCATGAATAATAAAACATGCAACTCAAACCGATCATGATCATCAATCAACCCATAGGACAACAAAAATCTACTCAGATATCATAGGATGGCAACACATCATTGGATAATAATATGAAGCATAAAGCACCATGTTCAAGTATAGGGTACAGTGGGTTGTGGGAGAGTGGACCGCTTTAGGTAGATGGGGGAAGGAGATGGAGGTGTTGGTGAAGATGACAGAGTTGTTGGAGTAGACCGTCGTCACGATGATGGCCTCGGTGGCGACCCGGTACCACCGGGAGAGAGGGTAAGAGTGCCCATTTACTTCTTATTCTTACTTGACCTTCCCCCTAGACGGGAGAACTGTTTCCCCCTCTAGTCTATGGTCTCCATGGCGGTGGAGGGGCAAGAGCCAATCTCATATTGGATCTCTCTCTATGTTACCTTGTTTTTCTACACTACCAGATTCTGGCTTTCACGGTTTCTTAAATATCAGGAGATACGTAACTCCGGCCGGGCTGAAATTTGGAGGGGATATTTATCCAAAAATTAGATTTCATGCGGCCAAAGGACAGCTCCAACCGACCTAAGGGGTAGCCACAAGCCTGCCATGAGCATCCAGGTGAGTGGGCCTCGAGAAAACCAAGTGATGCGGCTAGTAAAAATACTGTTGGGGAACGTTGCATGGGAAACAAAAAGTTTCCTATGCACACACAAGATCTATCCATGGTGATGAGCATCTACGACAGGGGGAGTGGATCTACATACCCTTGTAGATCGCTAAGTAATACATCTCCATCGTATCTATAATTTTCGATTGTTTCATGCCAATATTCTACAACTTTCATATACTTTTGGCAACTTTTTATACTATTTTTGGGACTAACATATTGATCCAGTGCCTAGTGCGAGTTCCTGTTTTTTGCATGTTTTTTCTTTCACAGAAAATCCATATCAAACAAAGTACAAAGAGGATAAAACTTACATTGATTTTTTTGGAATATATGTTAATTTTGAGAAAAAATATCAACGCGAGATGATGCCAGAGGGGCCCACAAACTCACAAGGCATGACCTACCCCCCTAACAGCGCCAGGCTAGCTTATGGCCAGCCCATAAGGCTTCTGGTGCCCCCTCTTTGGCAGAAGGAAAGCCAATATAAGAATAAAAAGCCCCTCAAAATTTCAGCTTGATCAGAGCTACGGATCTCCGGATATTTAAGAAACGATGAAAGGCCAGAATCGGAGAGTGCAGAAACAGAAGGAAACACAGAGAGAGATCCAATCTCGGAGGGGGTCCCTCCCCTCCGCCTCCATGGAGACCAAGGACAAGAGGGGAAACCCTCCTCCCATCTCAGGGGGAGGCCAAGTAAGAAGAAGAAGGAGGGAGGCTCTCTCCCCCTCTCTCCCTGTGGCACCCGAACGCCGCCGGGGCCATCATTGTGTCGGCGATCCACTCCAACAACTCCGTCATCTTCACCAACAACTCCATCACCTTCCCCCATCTATCTAAAGTGGTCCACTCTCCCGTAACCCGTTGTACCCTCTACTTTAACATGGTTATTTATGCTTCATATTGTTATCCAATGATGTGTTGCCATCCTATGATGTCTGAGTAGATTTTTGTTGTCCTATGGGTTGATTGATGATCATGATTGGTTTGAGTTGCATGTTTTATTATTGATGTTGTCCTATGGTGCTCTATCTGTCGCGCAACCGTGAGGGATCCTCGCTGTATGGTGTTGCAATGTGTTCATGATTCGCCTATGGTGGGTTGCTTGAGTGACAGAAGCATAAAACCGAGTAGGTGGGTTGTTGCATATGGAAGTAAAGAGGACTTGATACCTGATAATGCTACGGTTCAGTTTTACCTTAATGATGTTTAGTAGTTGTGGATGCTTGCTAGAGTTCCAATCATAAGTATGTTAGCTTATGCCTCTCCCTCGTATAAAATTGCAATAATGATGACCGGTCTAGTTATCGATTGCCTAGGCACAATTCCGCAACTCCTACCACCACTTTTCCACAATTGTTAAACTAACTTAATTGTTACTTTATCTAAGCATCCCTTAGTTTTTATTTATGTGCACTTTATTATCTTGCAAACCTATCTCATCACACCTACAAATTACTTATAGTTTTATAATTGATATAGGTAAAACGAACGTTAAGCATGCGTAGAGTTGTATCCGTGGTCGATAGAACTTGGGGAAATAGTTGTTTTACCTTTAGCATCTCGTTCGGTTCAACACTCTTACTTATCGAGAAAGTCTACAATTGATCACCTATACTTGTGGGTTATCACTAAGATGGAAGTGTTAAGAAACGCGGTTGATGTAGTTGAACGTCTTCGCTATCCAAATTGTCGAGCGTCCGACGATCCAATCATGACCCGTCCCGATCTAGCGCCGAACGGACGGCACCTCCGCATTCAGCACACGTAAAGCTCGATGACGATCTCTGCCTTCTTGATCCATCAAGAGGGATCGGAGAGGTAAATGAGTTCTCCGATAGCACGATGGCGTGGTAGCAATGGTGGTGGAACTATTCGGTAGGGCTTCGCCTAAGCACCGCCGAACTAGACTAGAGGAGAAAAACGATCTAGATGAAGTAGACGAAGCACGTGGCAATTAGGGTTACCCATCACCTCTAAACATATTGTATATATAGGAGGAGAGGGAGGGGAGGCTGCCTTGGCCTTGACTTCAAGGAGGGCTTCGGCCGAAGGAGGTGGAGGAGTCCACCTCCAATCCTACTAGGAGTAGAACTCCTCCCATAATTTGAAAACAGCTCCACCTCTTGGGTTTTTCCCACCTCTAGACGCATGGGCCTAAGTGGGTCTTAGGACAGCCCACTAAGGGATGGTTTGGCTCCTCCCACAGCCCATGTGGCCCTTTGGGTCGAGACACCCCTCCCGATGGTCCCCCGGTGCCCTCCCGCTACTCCCGATACACTACCGATTAGCCCGAAACTTCTTCGGTGACCAAAACAGGACTTCCTATATATCAATCCTTACCTCCGGACCATTCCGGAGTTCCAATGGCTTCCTTGATCTCATGCGGGTCTCCAAAGAACCTTCGTTCACCACCATACAAATCTCTATACTACTAAAACGTCACTGAACCTTAAGTGTGCAGACCCTGAGGGTTCGAAAACTATATAGATATGACCGAGACACCTCTAGAGTCAATAACCAATAGAGGTACCTGGATGCCCATATTGGTTCGTACATATACTATGAAGATTTTTATCGGTTGAACCTCTATGTCAAGGATTCAGTTAATCGCGTATGTTGTTCCCTTTGTTCTTCGGTATGTTAGTTGCCCGAGATTCGATCGTCTGTATCTCTATACCTAGGTCAATCTCGTTACCGGCAACTCTCTTTACTCGTTCCATAATACAAGATCATGTGGCTAACACATTAGTCACTTTGCTTGCAAGGCTTGTTGTGATGTTGTATTACTGAGTGGGCCCTGAGATACCTCTCCGTCACACGGAGTAACAAATCCCAGTCTTGATCCATACCCACTCAACAGACACCCTTGGAGCTACCCCTAGTTCACCTTTATAGTTACTCAGTTATGTTGCAACGTTTGATACACACAACGTACTCCTCTGGTGTCAATGAGTTGCATGATCTCATGGTCATAGAAACATATACTTGACATGCGAAAAACTATATATAGAAATAAACTGACATCATCAAATGCTATGTTTATAGTTTGGGTCTTGTCCATCAAATCACCCAATGATATGATGCCGTTATCAAATGACATATCATGTAAATGACTAGGAAACCTTGACCATCTTTGATCAATGAGCTAGTCTACTACAGGCATACTAGGGACACAGTGTTGTCGATATATCCACACATGCAATGTGTTTCCAATCAATGCAATTATACCATGGAAAATAAGCGATTGTCATGAACAAGGAAATATAATAATAACCATTTTATTATTGCCTCTAGGGCATATTTCCAACAAGTACTACTCAAATAGTGGTCAGTCGAGCTATAGGTGTGTAATTATCAAAAACGTCTTCAGCTTCCTTTTGGGTATAACCCTTGGCCATAAGCTGTGCCTTGTACTTATCTATCGTACCACCAGGCCTAAGCTTCTTCTTGAATACCCATTGCACCCTATAGGTTTACACCCATAAGGACGATCAACGATCTTCCAAGTTTAGTTTGCCAAGATGGAATCCAGCTCACTATGGACAGCTTCCTTCAAGTAGTCATCATCTTCACATGCATAGTCATCCGAAATAGAATTGGGAGTGTCATCATTGAGATACACAAGTAAATCATTACCAAATGAATTTATAGTCCTCTGTATCTTCGTCCTTGTAGGAGTTTCATTCTTTTCCTGCACAAGATTTTCAATTTGTTCTATCAGAACAGTAGGTTCAGAAATTCTGAATAATTCCCGACATGATGTACTAGCCATCTTCTAATTTGATGGACTAGACATATTCTTCATGGGAAAGATATCTTCAAAGAAACTCATGCCATTTGACTCCAAGGCTGTACCAACATGCATGTCAGATACCTCAGATTTTAAAATCAAGAATCTATAAATAATTGTATGAAAAGCATAGCCTAGAGAAACACAGGCCATAGGTTTTGGTCCATGCTTGCGCTTCTTTGGAATTGGCACATTGACTTTGGCCAAGCAACCCGAAGTTTGTAGGTAAGAGAGATTCAACCTTTTCTTCTCCCATTCCACGAATGAAGTTATCTCTTTGTTCTTTGTGGGAACTTGATTTAGGACATGACAAGCAGTCAGAATCGCCTCCTCCACCATGGCTAGGAGAGACCCGATCGATGTGTCTAACATGGCGTTAACCAAATCAGTTAGAGTACGGTTCATTCTTTCGGCTAGCCCTATGACTGAGGTGAATAGGGAGGCATCCTCTCACTTTTTATACCATGTTACTTGAAAAAAGAATCAAAATCATTGGAAAAATACTCTCCTCTAGGATCAGGCCTAAGCCTCTTCATCTTTCGATCAAGTTGGTTTTCTGCTTTAGCTTTACTAATCTTGAAAAAGTTCAAAGCCTCATCTTTTGATTTCAGAAGATACACATGCAAGTATCTAGTGGAGTCATCAATTTATTTCACAAAGATCGGAATGTAAGAACTCTAGCGTTGCCAAATGTCTTGTTTCTGCAGCTATAGGAGACTTACGAGGTTGCTTAGCCTGAACACAAAATTGAAACTTAGATCCCTTCGTAGTGCTGAAATTAGGGATTAAGCTCAATTTGGCTAACCGCGTCATCCAACCAAAGTTAATATGACAGATGCATGAATGCCAAAAATTTGATTGACTATACCGTTTGCGATTCATGCATCGCACATAGTTGATCGAATTGTCTCCGATTGATGTGTTATCTTTGGACCTTCCTGCAGTAGTATGTCATTCTTCTTCTTCAAGTTGGTGTGAAGTGAAGGTGTGTTCTTCCCACTAAACTTTCCTTTAGCATGAGACTTTCCCTTGTTCTTGAACTTGTGGGGCCGAACGTTTTTCTTCTGTACCAGATTAGCAGTAGAAACTCCCCCAATACCTCGAATACGCATGGCTTTTGCTCTCAAATTTCCTTCCTCATCTAGAGTACCAATGAGATCCGGAACAGAAAACTGCTGCCTCTTATGCTTCGGAGTGGTAGAAAGGTTCCTCCACGAGGGAGGAACCTTAGTGATTATGCCTCCAGCAACAAACTTATCTAGTGACATGCAATTGAAGTTCTCAAGTTCTCTAGCAAATGATTGTATCTCGTGAGCTTGCTCAACCACAGACCGCTTACCAGACATCATGTAGTCATAGAACTGTTCCATAATATACAGCTCAGTGTTGCCATACGAGACCAAAAACTTGGCCTCAAGTGCATCCCATATATCTTTGCCATTGTCAATTGACGCCTAAGCATCAACTATGTTCTCACCAAGAACACTCAAGAGGGCAGCCTTAAACAATGTATCAGTTTTCTGAAAAACTTGTTCCTATTACGGGGCTTCATACAAGCTCATGGTTGGAAAGCATAGAACGACCCTCGCATGCCACCTTTTATAGTGCACACCCTCAAAGGCCTCACGGAGGCACCAAAACCACTCTAGGTAAATTGCCTAAAATAAGATTTTTGTATTGTTGGATATATGAGCAATTTTCTGAATGATTTAAAATAAATACACAATAGATAAAACATGATCATCAAACGATTTATTTAACATTTCCAGCTCGGAGGCAGAGGCGGCGAGAAGAAACTAAAAGAAAAAAATATTCTAGAAAATCCCATAATAATCAGACACATCAAACCATTTATTTAACATACCAATAATTTATGGCCATTAGATCTAGTTTAAGTGAAAATATTACCCACCATTGCCATTATGAGAAAAAAACGTTCAATGAGATCACAATAGGTTTGACCTTCACGCTAGATTTCAGGATCACAGCAGATTGGATTATCCCACGAGCAACTGATCAGACCATTAGAAAAACGATTATACCATCCCTCAAAATAAAATAAATGTACAATCAGACCATCCAACAAAAAAGAACTATTTTAGGAACCTACAAATCAAACTAAGGCAACGATCAGACTATGCAAAAAAGAGCAACCAGACCATCCCACACAAAACATACTGATCAGACCAACCTACAAAAACAAACTTAGCGATCAGGCCATCCCACGAAAAAAAAAAATAGGCGTACACTTTGGTCCATCCCACAAAAAAAAAGGCGTACACGTTGGTCCATCCCACAAGCAATCAGACATTAAGAAAAATACATAACACGTACAGGGAAAGATCTCTCGCCAACCAAAATATATGACCAAACTGTCATGATCCTTCCTCCCAAAAAAAGACACAATTCTGTAGTGCACGCTCCTTCCTCCCTGTGGAGAGATATGTTTGGCAATGCAACTCACGATGTATTGATCGGGTGCATACACACGTATATATGATGTATAATGTGGGCCTCAACCTCCACTCTACAAAAAATAGGAGTTGGGTCAAGATATACAATATACATGCAAAACTATATATTCAACACCCCCAGCTGAAGCGTCGTAGGAGACACAGAAACTGGACATAACCTCCTCAAAGACAGAAGTAGGTAATCCCTTAGTCATCACATCAGCAAACAGCTGCGCCGACGAAACATGTAGAACTCAAATGCGTCCAAGAGCCACCTGCTTGCAAACAAAATTGATGTCCAGCTCAATGTGGTTCGTGTGTCGGTGACGTACAGGGTTGGCGGAAAGGTAGACGGTAGAGACGTTGTCGCAGTAGACAAGCATAGCTTTGTGAACCTCACATTGCAACTCTTGGAGCAGCTGACGAAGCCAGGAGCATTCGGCAAAGCCATTGGCCACTGCCCGATACTCAGCCTCGGCACTCGAGCGGGAGACTGTGTGCTGTCGCTTGGAGGACGAAGAGCTCAGCGAAGGCCCGAGGTAGATACAGTAGCTAGAGGTGGAGCGACTCATGTCGGAGCAGCCAGCCCAATCCGCATCGGAGTAGGCGACGAGGTCGTTGGAGGCGGATGTCGTCAGTGTGAGACCCAAGGATGTAGTGCCATGGATGTACCGAAGGATACGCTTGACCATGCTCCAATGAGATTCGCGCGGAGAGTGCATATGAAGACACACCTGCTGAACGGTGTACTGCAGATCCGGTCGCGTTAGTGTTAGGTACTGTAAAGCACCCACAATAGAGCGATAATATGCAGCATAAGGAGACTAGAGAGCTCTCGAGTGCAGAGACCTTGGCCTTCGTGTCGACAGGCGTAGCAACAGGCCCGAAGTTGAGCATGCCGGTGCGCTCAAGAAGGTCAAAAGTGTCGGTGAAGTCCACACCCGCGCGCTGTCGAAAAGCGCGGACCACCCAGCGAGCCTTGTAGTGCTCAAGAGTCTCGTCCAGACGAGTCTTATGAAAAAGATCCAGTTGCCAGAGATGACGTTGGCATGAGGAGGCCGAGGAACGAGCTGGCAGGTGCGATTCCGTTGGAGAGTGTCATACTCTTCCTACATCGCAGCGAGCCAATGAGGATCCCGTAGGGCGGCTCAAGCTGACGACAGGAGAGGTGACGGCTCGGAGGCAGAGGCGGCGAGAAGAAACTAAAAGGTAAAAATATTCTAGTAAATGCCATAATAATCAGGCACGTCAAACCATTTGTTTAACATACCAATAGTTTATGTCCATTAGATCTATTTTAAGTGAAAATATTACCCACCATTACCATTGTGAGCAAAAAACGTTCAATCAGATCACAATAGGTTTGACCTTCAATAAGATCACAATAGGTTTGACCTTCACGCTAGATTTCAGGATCACAACTGATTGGATTATCCCACAAGCAGCTGATCAAACCATTAGAAGGGTCCCGATAACGCCCACACATGTGGGTGTTAAGGGGTCTGGCCACACGTTTCGTGTGGTTCTATGATTACCAGCCCAGTCTACGTGTGGGCAAAACAAATAATGCCCACACGCCAGGTCTTTTGTCTCGCGGTCCCTCCCACACACCTACGTGTGGGAAAAATAGATAACACCCACATGCCCTTACGTCCGACCTCCTATCTCATGGTCCCGCATGCCCCGCGTGACAGTCACCACGCGTCCCCGCAGTTGTCATGGTCCGGACCCTCTTGCATGTTCGTTTAACTGCAATCGCCATGTTGCTGAACTACAGTTGTCATGTCTGACAACTACAGTTGCTATGCTTGCTCAATTGTACTTGCCATCTCAGGTCAAGTGCTAGATGCCATTTATGGACAACTGCAGCCGTTCCCATGTAAGGTCTAGTCTACCACAGTTGCCTTGATTTAAAAACATTAGGAGTTGTCACCTACTAACACTAAGCAGTTGACATGTAACACCATAGAAAGACATGGCAAAATAACATGTTCGGGTAAAGAGAGAGTTGTCATCTGCTTACAAACACACTAGGGCAGTTGCCATGTACCTGCAAAGCACATGGCAACTGCCAGCTTTGGGTGTGAGAGAGGAGACGGGCGTGTGGGCAAACTGATAATGCCCACACACCAGCCGCTCTGCGTGCGTGAAAACTGACGTCTGAGCGAACTGCTAAACGTGCACATACCAGCCCCTTCGTATGGTGAAACGAACATGTGGGTGACCGGATGAATACCCACACACCAGCCCAGTCCTACGTGTCTTAAAAAATCCGACAAAACCTGCCAAGATTCGTGCAAACACAAACGGACATTGATCCGTGTGTGGGCGAGATGTAAACGTCCACACGTGTGGGTGTTATCTTTCAGACCATCCCTCAAAATAAAATAAACGTGCGATCAGACCATCCAACAAAAAAGAAGTATTTTAGGGACCTACAAATCAAACTAAGTTACCGGTCAGACTATGCCAAAAAGAGCAATCAGACCATCCACACAAAACATACTGATGAGACCAACCTACAAAAACAAACTTAGCGTTCAGGCCATCCCACGAAAAAAACTTAGGCGTACACTTTGGTCCATCCCACACAAAAAAAACATAGGCGTATACATTGGTCCATCCCACAAGCAATCAGACATTAAGAAAAATACATGACACGTACAGGGAAAGATCTCTCGCCACCAAAACATATGACCAAACTTTCACAATCCTTCCTCCCCAAAAAAGACACAATTCTGTACACGCTCCTTCCTCCCTGTAGAGAGATAGGTTTGGCGATGTAACTCACGATGTATTGATCGGACGCATAAGCACGTATATATCATGTACAATATGGTCCTCAACCTTCACTATACAAGAAATAGGAGGTGTGCCAAGATATACAATCTACATGTAAAACCATATATTCAACACCCCCAGCTGAAGCGTCGTAGGAGACACAAAAACTGGACCTAACCTCCTCGAAGACAGAAATAGGTAATCCCTTAGTCATCACATCAGCAAACAGATGCGCCGTCGGAACATGTAGAACTCAAATGCGCCCAAGAGCCACCTGCTCGCGAACAAAGTGGATGTCCAGCTCAATGTGCTTCGTGAGTCGGTGATGTACAGGGTTCATGGAAAGGTAGACGGCAGAGACGTTCTTGTAGTAGACAAGCGTAGCTTTGTGAACCTCACATAGCATCTCCTGGAGCAGCTAAGGAATCCAGGTGCATTCGGCAAAGGCATTGTCCACTGCCCGATACTCAGTATCGGCACTCAAGCGGGAGACCGTGTGCAGTTTGCTTGGAGGACCAAGACCTCAGCGAAGGCCCGAGGTAGACGCGGTAGCTGGAGGTGGAGCGGCATATGTTGTGGCAGCCAGCCCAATCCGCATCGGAGTAGGCGACGAGGTCGATGGAGGCGGATGCCATCAGTGTGAGACCCAAGGATGTAGTGTCATGGATGTACCAAAGGATACGCTTGACCATGCTCCAATGAGATTCGCGTCGAGAGTGCATATGAAGACACACCTGCTGAACGGCGTACTACAGATCCGATCGCATCAGTCTTAGGTACTGTAAAGCAACCACAATAGACCAATAATATGCAGCATCAAAGACAAGAGAGCTCTCGAGTGCGGAGACATTGGCCTTCGTGCCGACGGGCGTAGCAACAGGCCTGAAGTTTAGCATGCGGGCGCGCTCAAGAAGGTCATGAGCATACCTCTGCTGATGAAGAAAGAACCCATCGGGCCGGCGGACCACCTCAATGTCGAGGAAGTAATGCAGGTGCCCCAAGTCTTTGAGGGCAACTGGTCAAACCATTAGATGGGTGCCGATAACACCCACACGTGTGGGCGTTAAGGGGTAAGGGGTCTGGCCATACGTTTCGTGTTGTGTCTAAGAGAACCAGCCCACACGTCTACGTGTGGGAAAAAGAAATAACGCCCACACGCCCGGTCTTTTGTCTTGCAGTCCCTCCCACACGCCTACATGTGGGCAAAATAGATAACGCCCACACGCCTGTACCTCCGGCCTCCTATCTCACGGTGCCGCATTCCCCGCATGACAGTTACAACCTGTCCCCGCAGTTGCCATGGTCCGGACCCTCTTCCATGTTCATTTAACGGCAGTTGCCATGTTGCTGAACTATAGTTGTCATGTCTGAGAACTATAGTTGCCATGCCTGCTCAACTGCAGTTGTCATCTCAAGACTAGTGCCAGATGCCATTAGAACTACAGTTGTTTCCATGTATGGTTTGCTCTACTACAGTTGCCATGATTTGAAAACTTTAGGAGTTGCCACCTACTAACACTAGGCAGTTTCCATGTAACACTACAAAAAGACATGGCAAAATAACATGTTCGGGTAAAGAGAGAGTTGCCATCTACTTACAAGCACACTAGGGCAGTTGCCATGTACCTTGCAAAACACATGGCAACTGACAACTTTGGGTGTGAGAGAGGAGACGGGCGTGTGGGCGAACTGATAAATGCCCACACACCAGCCCCTTAGCGAGGTAATACGGACGTGTGGGTGACCGGATGAGTACCCACACACCAGCCCAGTCCTACGTGTCTTAAAAAATCCGACAAAACATGCCAAGATTCGTGCAAACACAAATGGACGTTGATCCGTGTGTGGACGAAATGTAAACGTCCACGCGTGTGTGCGTTATCTTTTCGATCAGACCATCCCTCAAAATAAAATAAATGTGCAATCAGACCATCCAACAAAAAAAACTATTTTAGGGACCTACAAATCAAACTAAGGCATCGGTCAGACTATGCCAAAAAGAGCAACCAGACCATCCCACACAAAATATACTGACGAGACCAACCTACAAAAACAAACTTAGCGATCAGGCCATCCCACGAAAAAAACTTAGGCGTACACTTTGGTCAATCCCACAAAAAACAAACATAGGCGTACACGTTGGTCCATCACACAAGCAATCAGACATTAAGAAAAATACATGACCGGTACAGGGAAAGATCTCTCGCCAACCAAAACATATGACCAAACTGTCACGATCCATCCTCCCCAAAAAAAGACACAATTCTGTGCACGCTTCTTCCTCCTTGTAGAGAGATAGGTTTGACAATGCAACTCACGATGTATTGATCGGGTGTATAAGCACGTATATATGATGTACAATGTGGGCCTCAACCTCCACTATACAAGAAATAGGAGGTGGGCGAACATATACAATATACATGCAAAACCATATACTCAACACCCCCCGCAATCGAAGCGTCGTCGGAGACACACAGAATGGACCTAAACTCCTTGAAGACAGAAGTAGGTAATCCCTTAGTCATCACATTTGCGAACTGTTGTGCCGTCGAAACGTGAAGAACTCGAATGCGCCCAAGAGCCACTTGCTTGCGAACAAAGTGGATGTCTAGTTCAATGTGCTTCGTGCGTCGGTGATGTACAGGGTTGACGGAAAGATAGACGGCAGAGACGTTGTCGCAGTAGACGAGCGTAGCTTTGTGAACCTCACCTAGCAACTCCTGGAGCAGCCGGTGAAGCCAGCAGTATTCGGCAACGGCATTGTCCACTGCCCAATACTTAGCCTCGATACTCGAGCGTGAGACTGTGTGCTAGCACTTGGAGGACCAAGAGATCAGCGAAGGCCCGAGGTAGACACAATTGCCGGAGGTGGAGCGACGCGTGTCGGGGCATCCAGCCCAATCAGCATCGGAGGAGGCGACAAGGTCGGTGGAGGAGGATGCCGTCAGTGTGAGACCCAAGGATGTAGTGCCGTGGATGTACCGAAGGATACGCTTGACCATCCTCCAATGAGATTCGCGCGAAGAGTGCATATGAAGACACTCCTGCTAAACGGCATACTGCAGATCCGGCCGTGTCAGTGTTAGGTACTGTAAAGCACCCACAATAGAACGATAATATGCAGCATCAGTGATCGGAGAGCTCTCGAGTGCGGAGACCTTGGCCTTCGCCTCGACAGGCGTAGAAGCAGGCCTGAAGTTGAGCATGCCAGCGCACTCAAGAAGGGCATGAGCATACCTCTGCTGATGAAGAAAGAATCCATTGGGCCGGCAGACCACCTCAATGCCGAGGAAGTAATGCAGGGGCCCCAAGTCCTTGAAGGCGAACTTGACATGAAGACGAGCAGTGAGCCACTAGAGGACCTCGGGTGCAGAGGCTGTCAGGATGATGTCGTCGACGTAGAGCAGAAGGTAAGAAGGGGCAGTTCCATAATGATAAACGAAGAGTGAAGCATCAGAGCGAGTGGATCAAAATCCAAGCGACAGTAGGAACGTAGCAATACGCTGGTACCACGCCCGTGGCGCCTGCTTCAACACGTAAAGAGAACAAGAGAGCAAGCACACATGATCGGGGTGTACGACGTCGAGAATCTGGTGGGCTGCTGACAGTAGACCTGCTCGGCAGGGCGTCCATGCAGAAAGGTGTTGGAGACGTCCAACTGATGCTCGGGCCAGGCACAAGAGACAGCCAACTGGAGCATAGTGCGAATAGTGCCGGGTTTGACAACCAGGGCAAAAGTGTCGGTGAAGTCCACAACCGTGCGCTGTCGAAAACCATGGACCACCCAGTGAGCCTTGTAGCGCTCGAGAGGTCCGTCCGGACGAGTCTTATGACGAAGACCCATTTTCCATAGATGATGTTGGCATGAAGAGGCTGAGGAACGAGCTGCCATATGTGATTCCGTTGGAGAGCGTCGAACTCTTCCGGCATGGCAGCGAGCCAATGAGGATCTCGGAGGGCGGCTCGAGCTGATGATGGGAGAGGTGACGGCTCGAAGGTAGAGGCGACAAGAAGAAACTCATTGCTTCCATACCACAAGTTGGTGTGGTGGATGCGCTCCCACGATCGATTCAGGGGCCCGGGTGGTGGTTCCGACATGACGGCGTCTGATGGTGATGAAGAACTCATCGCTCGTAAGACATCGAAGCCGGCAGAGTCCGTGCCAGGCGCGGAGACCGCACCGTCAGGCTGCGATGCCGTGGAGGGCCCCGTCGATGTGTTGGGCATCGCAGGCGCAGAGGACACCATGGGCGTCGCAGGCGCAGGGGACGCCGTGGGCATCATGGGTGCAGGTGACGCCGTGGGCATCAAGGGCACCGTGGCAGCTAGGCGGGGAGAGTCTCGACCCGCGGCGCGAGGGGTGGCCTCAAATCAGGGAGGCGGCCCAAGAGATACTCTTGAGCGACCATCACATGAGAGGCGCGCCAAAGAGGCGTTCGAAGCTGGAGACGACGAAATGCCGAAGGTACCTGCTGCTGAAAGGGAAAAACCATCTCATCAAAGTAAACATGACGTGATGTGATCACTCGGTGGGAGATATAATCGTAGCAGCGATCGCCTTTGGTGTTAGGTGGGTAACCAACAAAGATGCAGGTCACAGAGCGAGGAGCAAGCTTATGAGCAGTGGTGGAAGCGATGCTGGGGTAGCAAAGACAGCCAAAGATGTGCAAGTCATCATAAGTCGGTGGCGTGCCAAACAGAAGATGATGGGGTGTGAAGTTCCCACAAGTGCGACATGGGCAGATGTTTAGAAGGAGGGTGGCGGTCGAAAGCGCATCAGGCCAAAAACGTGGGGGCACGTTGGCGTGAAAAAGAAGTGTACGGACGCAGTCGCTGAGAGTGTGAAGAATGCGCTCGGCACGGCAATTTTGTTGCAAAGTGTATGGAAAGTGAGACTAAAAATGGTGATGTGTGTGGTAAGAAGATCGCGGAAAGCAATGTTGTCAAACTCCTTCCTGTTGTCAGTTTGCAGCGCAAAAATGGGGCGGCCAAACTGCATGAAAACGTACGAGTAAAATGCGGTGAGTGCGGGTAGGGCATCCGACTCTTGCCGCAATGGGAAGGTCCACACATAGTGAAAGAAATCATAGTGATAGTATAGGCAGCCCATATTGCTTGCAACTTGAGAAGTCCAAACATCACTATGAATCAACTCGAACAGGTATGAAGCAACATGCGATGAAGTGCTAAACGGAAGACGAACATGTTTGTCGAGGCAACAAACATGACAATGTTGGGGAACGTTGCATGGGAAACAAAAAAATTCCTACGCATATGCAGATCTATCCATGGTGATGAGCATCTACGAGAGGGAGAGTGTATCTACGTACCCTTGTAGATCGCTAAGCGGGAAGCGTTAAGAAACGCGGTTGGTGTAGTCGAACGTCTTCGCGATCCAAATCGCCATGCTTCCCGCGATCCAATCACGATCCGTCCCGCGATTCAATCACAATCCGCCCCGCGATCGAATCACGATCTGTCCCACGAACTTGATCACGATCCGTCCCATGAACTTGATCACGATCCTTCCGATCTAGCGCCGAACGGCCGGCACCTCCGCATTCAGCACACGTACAGCTTGATGACGATCTCTGCCGTCTTGATCCAGCAAGAAGGATCGGAGAGGTAGAAGAGTTCTCCGGCAGCGTGACGGTGCTCCGGTGATGGTGGTGGAGCAATTCTGGCAGGGCTTTGCCTAAGCACTGCAGAAATCTGATCTAGAGGAGAAACTATGCACCGAAGGAACGGGTAGCATGTGGCTGAAAAAACTAGTGCAAGTATATATAGAAGGAGAGGAGGAGAGCGTTGGTGCAAGGTCCTAGGCTCCTATGGTTCGGCTGAACCTACTAGGAGAGGAGGACTCCTCCTCCAATCCTAGTAGGACTAGGATTGCTCCTTTTTTGCCTTTTTTCCACCTTTTCCTATTGGGTTTTCTTATCCAGCCACATGGGCCTTGTGTGGGAGTTTCCATCAGCCCGTTAAGGTCTGATATTCACTCTCCCACAGACCATGAAGCCTCTTCGGTCGAAATACCCCTCCCGGAGGCCTCCCGGTACACTACCGGCACCCCCGATACACTACCGATGAGCCCGAAACTTTTCCGACGACCAAAACAGGACTTCCCATATATGAATCTTTACCTCCAGAACATTCTGGAGGTCCTCGTGACGTCTGGGATCTCATCCAGGGCTCCAAAAAACCTTCGGTCACCACCATACATAACTCTATACTACTGAAACGTCACCAAACCTTAAGTGTGCAGACCCTGCAGGTTCGAGAACTATGTAGACATGACCGAGACACCTCTATGGTCGATAACCAATAGTGGGACCTGGATGACCATATTGCTTCCTACATATTATACGAAGATCTCTATCGGTCGAACCTCTATGTCAAGGATTCAGTTAATCCCGTATGATGTTCCCTTTGTTCTTCGGTATGTTACTTGCCCGAGATTTGATCGTCGGTATCTCCATACCTAGTTCAACCTCGATACTGGCAAGTCTCTTTACTCGTTCTGTAATAAAAGATCCCGCAACTAACAACTAGTCACATTGCTTGCAAGGCTTCTTGTGATGTTGTATTACCGAGTGGGCCCTGAGATACCTCTCCGTCACACGGAGTAACAAATCCCAGTCTTGATCCATGCCAACTCAACAGACACCCTCGAGATACCTGTAGAGCACCTTTATAGTCACCCAGTTACGTTGCGAAGTTTCATACACACAAGGCACTCCTCCGATGTCCGTGATTTGCATGATCTGATGGTCATAGGAACACATACTTCACATGCAGAAAACAATAGCAATAAACTGACACGATCATATGCTACGTTTGTAGTTTGGGTCTTTGTCCATCACATTATTCTCCTAATGATGTGATACCGTTATCAAATAACATCACATGTCAATGGTTAGGAAACCTTGACCATCTTTGATCAACGAGCTAGTTCACTAGAGGCATACTAGGGACAAAGTGTTGTCTATTTACCCACACATGTAATGTGTTTCCAATCAATACAATTATAGCATGGATAATAAAGGATTATCATGAACAAGGAAATATAATAATAAACACATTATTTATTGCATCTAGGGCATATTTCCAATAGTCTTCCACTTGCACTAGAGTCAACAATCTAGCTCACATCACTATGTGATTTACATTGTAATGAATCGAACACCCATGCAGTTCTGGTGTTGATATTGTTTAGCCCTTGGAAGAGGTTTAGTCAACGGGTCTACAACATTCAGATCCATGTGCACTTTGCAAATATTTATGTCCTTCTCCCCGATGTAATCGCAGATGGAGTTGAAGCGTCGCTTTATGTTTCTGGTCCTCTTATGAAACCTTGGTTCCTTGGCGAGAGCAATGGCACCAGTTTTGTCACAGAACAGGTTCATTGGATCCAGTGCACTGGGCACTACTCCAAGATATGTCATGAACTGCCTCTTATACAGACACCTTCCTTCACCGCCTCCGAGGCTGTGATGTACTCCGCTTCGCACGTAGAATCGGCTACCACGCTTTGCTTGGAACTGCATCAGCTTACCGCTCCCCCGTTGAGAATAAATACGTATCTGGTTTGCGACTTACAGTCATCCGGATCAGTGTGAAAACTTGCATTGACGTAACCCTTTACGACGAGCTCTTCATCACCTCCATAAACGAGAAACATTTCCTTAGTCCTTTTCAGGTACTTAAGGATATTCTTGACCGCTGCCCGGTGCTCCATTCCAGGATCACTTTGTAACCTTCCGGCCATACTTATGGCAAGGCTGACATCGGGTCTTGTGCACAGCATTGCATACATGATAGAGCCTATGGCTGAAGCATAGGGGATGACACTCATCTTTTCTCTATCTTCTGCAGTCACTGGGCATTGAGTCTTACTCAACTTCACACCTTGTAACACAGGCAAGAACCCCGTCTTGGACTGATCCATTTTGAACTTCTTCAAAACTTTATCAAGGTATGTACTCTGTGAAAGTGCTATTAAGCGTCTCGATCTATCTCTATAGATCTTAATGCCTAATATGAAAGCATCTTCTCCTAGGTCCTTCATTGAAAAACTCTTGTTCAAATATTTCTTCACGCTTTCCAGCATTTCTATATTGTTTCCAATCAGCAATATGTCATCCACATATAATACTAGAAACGCTATAGAGCTCCCACTCACTTTCTTGTAAATACAAGCTTCTCCATAAACTTGTATAAACTCAAAGGCCTTGATCACCTCATCAAAGCGCTTATTCCAACTCCGAGATACTTGCACCAGTCCATAAATGGATCACTGCAGTTTGCAAACTTTGTCAGCATTCTCTCGATCGACAAAACCTTCGGGTTGCATCATATACAACTCTTCCTCAAAGAAACCATTGAGGAACACCGTTTTGACATCCATGTGCCAAACTTCATAGTCGAAATAAGCAGCTATTGCCAACATGATTCTGACAGACTTAAGCATCGCTATGGGTGAGAAAGTCTCATCGTAGTCAACTCCTTGAACTTGTGAAAAACCCTTTGCCACAAGTCGAGCTTTATAGACGGTGACATTACCGTCCGCGTCTGTCTTCTTCTTAAAGATCCATTTGTTCTGAATGGCCTTTTGCCCTTGAGGTAATAATTTCAAAGTCCATACTTTGTTTTCATACATGGATCCCATCTCGGATTTCATGGCCTCTAACCATTTCTCGGAATCCAGGCCCATCACTGCTCCTCCATAGCTCGTAGGTTCATTGTTGTCCAACAACATGACCTCTAAGAGAGGGTTGCCGTACCACTCAGGAGTAGTACACTCCCTTGTTGACCTACGAGGTTCAATAGTAGCTTGATCTGAAGCTTCATGATCATCATCATTAACTTCCTCTTCTACCGTTGTAGATTCCACAGAAACATCTTTCTGCGCTATGCTACTTTCTGGTTGAAGTAAAGGTTCAACAACCTCATCAAGATCTATCTTACTTCCACTTAATTCTTTCGAGAGAAACTCTTTCTCAAGAAATGTTCCGTTCTTAGCGACAAACACTTTGCCTTCGGATCTGAGATAGAAGGTATACCCGACTGTCTCTTTCGGGTATCCTATGAAGTCGCATTTCTCCGCTTTGGATTCCAGCTTTTCAGGATAAAGCTTTTTGACATAAGCATCACATCCGCAAACTTTAAGAAACGACAACTTTGGCTTCTTGCCAAACCATAGTTCATATGGCATCGTCTCAACAGATTTTGATGGTGTAGCTTTTGTGTTCTACTCAAGATCTCATCTACACATAGAACTAGCTCATGATGCCACTGTTGGGGATCGTTGCATGGGAAACAAAAAAATTCCAACGCACACGCAGATCTATCCATGGTCATGAGCATCTACGAGAGGGAGAGTGGATCTTCGTACCCTTGTAGATCGCTAAGCGGGAAGCGTTAAGAAACGCGGTTAGTGTAGTCAACCGTCTTCGCGATCCAATCACGATCCGTCCCGCGATTCAATCACGATCCGTCCAGCGATCCAATCACGATCCGTCTCACGAACTTGATCACGATCCATCCCACGAACTTGATCACGATCATTCCGATCTAGCATCGAACGGACGGCACCTCCGCATTCAGCACACGTACAACTTGATGACGATCTCTGCCGTCTTGATCCAGCAAGAAGGAGCGGAGAGGTAGAAGAGTTCTCAGGCAGCATGATGGCGCTCCGGCGATGGTGGTGGAGCAATTCCAGCAGGGCTTCGCCTAAGCACTGCAGAAATCTGATCTAGAGGAGAAACCATGCACTAGTGCAAAACCCTGAATCCCACCAGTATATATAGGACGAGAGGACAAGAGCCTTGGAGGAACGGATTGCTCCTTTTTTGCCTTTTTCCACCTTTTCCTATTGGGTTTTCTTCTCCAGCCACATGGGCCTTGTGTGGGAGTTTCCACCAGACCACTAAGGGCTGATATTCACTCTCCCACAGCCCATAAAGCCTCTTGGGTCGAAATACCCCTCCCGGAATACTACAGGCACTCCCGGTACACTACCAATGAGCACAAAACTTTTTCGGCGACCAAACAAGACTTCCTATATCTGAATCTTTACCTCCGGACCATTCCGGAGCTCCTCGTGACGTCCGGGTTCTCATCCGGGACGCCGAACAACCTTCGGTCATCACCATACATAACTCTATACTACCGAAACGTCACCAAACCTTAAGTGTGCAGACCCTGTGGGTTCGAGAACTATGTAGACATGACCGAGACACCTCTACAGTCAATAACCAATAGCGGGACCTGGATGCCCATATTGGTTCCTACAAATTCTACGAAGATCTTTATCGGTCGAACCTCTATGTCAAGGATTCAGTTAATCCCGTATGATGTTACTTGCCCGAGATTCGATCATCGGTATCTCCATACCTAGTTCAACCTCGTTACTGGCAAGTCTCTTTACTCGTTCCGTAATACAAGATCCTGCAACTAACACTTAGTCACATTGCTTGCAAGGCTTATTGTGATGTTGTATTACCGAGTGGGCCCTGAGATACCTCTCCGTCACATGGAGTAACAAATCCTAGTCCTTATCCATGCCAACTCAACAGACACCCTCGGAGATACCTGTAGAGCACCTTTATAGTCACCCAGTTACGTTGCGACATTTGATACACACAAGCCACTCCTCCGATGTCTGTGTGTTGCATGATCTCATGGTCATAGGAACACATACTTGACATGCAGAAAACAGTAGCAATAAACTGACATGATCATATGCTACGTTTGTAGTTTGGGTCTTCGTCCATCACATCATTCTCCTAATGATGTGATCCCGTTATCAAATGACATCACATGTCAATTGTTAGGAAACCTTGACCATCTTTGATCAACAAGCTAGTTCACTAGAGGCATACTAGGGACAAAGTGTTGTCTATTTACCCATACATGTAATGTGTTTCCAATCAATACAATTATAGCATGGATAATAAACGATTATCATGAACAAGGAAATATAATAATAAACACTTTATTTATTGCCTGTATGGCATATTTCCAACAAACAAGTGTGATCGTCGGTCTTATTACACATGAAGGAAAAACTCCGTAGAATATGACGAAGGGTGGCAGGGTTGGGATGTCTGAGACGAGCATGTCAGAGGTCCACTCCGGTGGAGAGCGCCATGGGTGCACCGGTGGGGGAGGAAGGCGAGCGGACCGAGTAGAGATTGTCGGGGCTGTCACATCGGTGGAGCACCATCCGGGTAGGAGCATCGTTAACAGAAAATCCAAACATTTCAAATTTGACGGTGACAGGGTTTTCACGTGTAAGATAATGAACAAAGACAAGACTTTTGATAAGGTTAGGAGACACAAGAATGTTTGATAAAGATATTGCCGTAGAGTTGGAAGGAAAAGCAGTATGAGAAATATGTGTAATGGAAAGGGATGAACCATCACCAATGGTAATCCGAGTGGATGTATGAACCGGATTAGTGGTGAGGAGGTTACTAGGAATGGCACGCATGTGAGCCGTAGCTCCTGTATTCATGTACCAGTCACCGCCGCCAGTGTAGTTGTGTGGAGTCGGCATGAAGTGCAGGGCGGCTAGGAGCATGGGATCCCAAGTCGTCGGCGGAGCCGACGGCTGCTTCTATGGTGGGGGCGCCTGGAGCATTGCCGGTAGACTGCCAACGGGAGGTAGCGACCCATAAGGCGTCGGGTAGCCGTTGGGCAGCGGGTTTGCTCACTATTGTGGAGCAGCATGCAGCGAGCGCCTGGTGACTCGTGTTATGAGCGCCGAAGTGGCCAGGAGCCTGAGACCGTAGTACCGCCGTGGAGTACGCATGGACAACGCCCGTCCAAGGGTTCTAGCCGACGTACTTGGGCACCGACTGGTACTACGAGTGCTGCGGCAGGCGGGGCGGCCCACCCTGGTTATCGGCCTGTTGGGTGCCGGCCTGCTACTTGCGGACGCGACCACCGTGGCCCCCATGACGATCGCTACCGCCAGCGCCAGGTGCCTATAGAGTCGGCTGGGGTGGGTGTAGGAACCCTGCCGGTGGGAATGGCGGGAGACCGCTCGAAGCAGGGCGTGGTGGCGGGGCCGAGGCGGGTGGAGGGGCACCCCGCGAGGTGCCCGCGGCCAGGGAGGTGTGAGTAGACCTCGTGTGCGACATCGACATCCGACACTCCTCCAGTTTGATTATATGCCATGACCTTGGAGAACATCGGGTCAGGGATGAGTGTGAGGTTGGAGGCGGAGTTCCCGAACACCTCGTTCAGGCCGTTGACGAGGGGGCTGCGGAGAAGCTCATCGGGGACCTTCTCGCCCAGATCCGAAGCTCGTCGGAGAGCTTCTTGAGGCGCAAGCAATAATTGTCAATGGACGAGTCAAGCTGATGACACCCATAGAACTCGCCGTGCAAAAACACCTTGCAATGGAGCTTGTTGTAGGTGAAGAGGTCGTTGAGCTTAGTCCAAACGGTGTGGGCATGAGCCTCATTGGAGACCACCGTGTGAAATAGGTCCTTCGAGATGGTGGAGTAGAACCAGCGGATGAGAGTAGCATCGATGGTCATCCACTCATCATCATCCTCCATGCGACTAGAATCCACAGAGCCGTCAACATGATCACGAAGATTGTACTCATAGAAGACAAGGGAGAAGTACGTTTTCCAGGCATAGTAGGTGAAGGTCTGGTGGTCGAGGATGACGGGGACGCGAGCAAGGATGTTGAGGTCGCGGATGAGGGCAGGATCGGGACCGGAGAACGGGTTGGTGCGGTTGGAGAGGGACGATCCGGGTGACTACATGGCAGGAGCGGTGGGGAGGCGGCGGCGAATGTGCAGTGGCGGCGGCGAAGCTAGGGTTGGGTGGCGGCGACGTGCGATAGCGGCGGTGGTGGGGTTAGGGTTTAGGGCAAGAAGCTGGTGGTAGGGTTGGCTGCAACACGACGTGGCGGCGGCGGCGGCCGGTTGTGGAGACCGCAGCGGCAGCGGGGTGGTGAAGCGGCAACGAGGGGAAGGAGCGGCGGCAGTGAGGGAGATCACGGCGGCGGCGGCAGCTAAGGTAGGTTAGGATCATAGATATGATACCATGTAGACAGATAGGTTTGGCAATGCAACTCACGATGTATTGATCGGGTGCATAAGCACGTATATATGATCTACAATGTGGGCCGCAACCTCTACTATACAAGAAATAGGAGGTGTGCCAAGATATACAATATACATGCAAAACCATATATCAAACCCATGGGTTCAACACTCCCAAACTCTCTCAAAACAAATCCAAACTCTGACCAATAATATTTCTCCAGATAGTACTAAATCCTCACGTTCGTATATGTGTTTTCTCCAAAAAAGTCATCGTTGCATGCCTGACATACGCTGAGAAAAAACGTGCCATGCAAGCATCTATCTAACCTAATGGTGTGGAGGTACTTTAGGCGCCTGTACGACCCCCTCCCCCATGAGTACCTCCGCAAGGGTGTTCTCGGACGAGATAAGCCTTCCAACCCCTCCTCCCATGACGTGGTCGCATGGACAATCTCTACAATCTCTTTTTGGATATCAAGTAGACCGGACACATCAGCACCTGCCTACTCGTACACAGATCTTCTACAGCACTTTGAAGAACCAATGTGCAGCACCTTCAATAACCAATGTACATATAGTGTGTGATTCTTTTCATTTTCATTTTCTTGCAAAAAGACCCTCCTGGGTAGTAGATGCCTTGAACCATTGCTTCACATTGACTCTGATGAATTTTATGACGCTGTGGTGGCTAATTTCATCAGATCAAAACCAACATGCTATGATTGCACTAGTAGAAAACCGACCTTTTGTCCGCATCATTAGTCCCGGTTGGCTTTTGAACCAGAACTAATGTGATCATTAGTGCCGTTTCGTGACGGGGATCATTAGTGTCGGTTCGTTACGGAGCTGTAGTACCGGTTCGTGCTACGAACCAGCACTAAAGGTCTGGTGGCAGGCCGGCGTTAGCCTGGGGTACCACGGGAACCTTTAGTCCGGGTTGGTGGCTGCAACCACGACTATAGGCTAACCTTTAGTCGTGGTTGGAGCCACCAACCGGGACTAAAGGTCCCCCTACATTGAAACCCTTCAACGCCAGCCCGAGCAGAGTCCTCTGTTCTTCCCCCCATTCCTCTCCTCTCTGTTCTTCCTCTCTTCGTCGAGCTCATCATCCATTTTTGCCATAATTTGTCCAGATTTGGAGGCATCCAATACTTCCAAGTCTTCACAAAGGTTAGCAACTTTGTCCTTTCATCTCTCATTGCTAGATTAGCTCTTGCAATGCTCTATAAGTATAGTAATTTGTGGGTTTTAGTTTGTATGGGGTAGTTTATTTGATTTATGCAATTTGAGCTCAAATTAACTTCTTAATTTGCATTTGTAAGTGTGGTTCACTTAGTGCCTTCCCGTCCCCGTCCTAACCACCGTCGATCGCCCGCACCGCCCCGTTGCTGGCACCACCTTGGTGAGCTTCTTGTTCTTAAACTTTTTCTAAAAAAAACATGTTTGTAAGATTTAGTTAGTTACTTGTATTGTTTTCTTACCTATATGGTTGTTTGTTATACATAGTGGCATGCTTTTGAAATCCGTCCCTGTCGGTCCTCATTCAGTTTATGATGCGGATGTGGTATATACTCTCTTTTATAACTCTTTGTTGCATTTCGTGTTTATGACAATTATGCCAATTAAGTTGACATAGATATTTTTATCTAGGAGGTATGTGAACCGTAGATCCCAACCGACATAGATATTCTTGTCAAGAAGTTAAATTTAGTTGAAAAAGAAAATGAGTATTTGAAAGAAAAATTGAAAAGAGTTGAAGAAGAGAAGATGAAACATGAGTTGTATGTTGCTGATGTCGTCGATGACCACAAGATCAAGATGGGTGCAATGCGCTTGAAGATTAGAAAATTTGACAGATATGCCATTGATAGTGAGGCTTGGTATCACTATGTTATTGGATCAATTCTTACCTTAGCTGCGATGTTGATCACGTTTGTTGTTGCATTTAAATGCTTTAGCTAGAGAGTTTGTATGTTGTTTTATGAGAACAAGTGTGTATGAACTTTATGTACGAACTTGTATTAATTTGGTCTTTTCGGTGTTGTGTAATGAAGATGAGCCGGCAATGGATGTACGAGGACCGATGCTCTCCCCAGTTCATTAATGGCGTGCATACTTTTCTTGTTGCGGCTGAGGCAAACAAGCGGCTAGATGGTTTTATGTATTGTCCATGTGCTGGCTGTTAGAATGATCAAAATTACTCTAACTCAAGAACCATTCACATCTACTTGTTTGAGTCCGGTTTCATGTCCGGCTATAACTGTTGGACCAAGCACGGAGAAAGAGGGGTCCTAATAGAAGAGAATGAAGTAGAAGAGGATGGCGAAAGCTATCTTGGCCATGGGTTCCATGAATACGATGGTACACCAATGGGGGATGAAGCTGAGCCGACAATGAGGGAAGGAGCTGAAGAAGAGGCATCAGATGAGCCCGATGATGATCTTGGTCGGGCCATTGCCGATGCAGAGAGGAACTGCGCAAGTGAAAAGGAGAAGCTGAAGTTGCAGCGCATGTTAGAGGATCACAAAAAAGGGTTGTACCCAAATTGCGAAGATCACAATAAAAAGCTAGGTACCACACTGTAATTGCTGCAATGAAAGGCAGAGAATGGTGTATTTGACAAGGCATTTCAAAATTTGCTGATAATATTAAAGAAGAAGCTACCAAAGGACAACGAATTGCCAGAGAGTACGTACGAAGCAAAGAAGGTTGTCTGCCCTCTAGGATTAGAGGTCGAGAAGATACATGCATGCCCTAGTGGCTGCATCCTGTACCGCGGTGAGTACGAGGATTTGAATGCATGCCCGGTATGTTGTGCATTGCGCTATAAGATCCGACACGATGACCCTGGTGATGTTGAGGGCGAGCACCCCAGGAAGAAGATTCCTGCCAAGGTGATGTGGTATGCTCCTATAATACCACGGTTGAAACGTTTGTTCTAGAACAAAGAGCATACCAAGTTGATGCGATGGCACAACGAAGACCGTAAGAAAGATAGGAAGTTGGGAGTGCCCGCTGACGGGTCGCAGTGGAGAAAAATCAAGAGAAAGTGGACGGACTTTGCAAAGGATGCAAGGAACATATGGTTTGGTTTAAGAGCAGATGGCATTAATCCTTTTGGGGAGTAGAACAGCAATCATAGCACATGGCCTGTGACTCTATGTATCTATAAGCTTCCTCCTTGGTTGTGCATGAAGCGGAAGTGCATTATGATGTCAGTGCTCATACAAGGCCCCAAGCAACCCGGCAACGACATTGATGTGTACCTAATGCCATTGGTTGAACTACTTTTACAACCGTGGAATGGAAAAGGTGTACCTGCGTGGGATGCGAAAGATCAGGAGGAATTTGACCTACATGCATTGCTGTTTGCAACCATCAATGATTGGCCTGCTCTCAGTAACCTTTCAGGACAGACAAACAAGGGATACCACGTATGCACGCATTGTTTAGATGATACCGACAGTATATATTTGGATAAATGTAAGAAGAATGTGTATCTAGGGCATCGTCGATTTCTTCGGAGCAGGCATGCCGTAAGAAAGAAAGGCAAGCATTTCAAAGGTGAGCCAGATCACCGGAAGAAGCCTCACCACCGTACGGGTGATGAAATACTTGATATGGGCAAGGATTTAAAAGTTATCTTTGGCAAGGGTCCTGGTGCACAATCTGTTCCGAATGACACTGACAAACGCGCACCCCTATGGAAGCAGAAATCTATATTTTGGGACCTACCGTATTGGAAAGACCTCGAGGTCTGCTCTGCAATCGATGTAATGCACGTGACATAGAATCTTTGCGTGAACCTGCTAGGCTTGTTGGGCGTGTATGGGAAGACAAAAGATACGTCGGAGGCATGGGAGGACCAGCAACGTATGCACGGAAAAGAAGGCATGGATCCAAAGCAGTTTCAGGGTCATGCCAACTACGCTCTTACTAAAGAAGAGAAGAAAATCTTCTTCGAATGCCTTCTCAGTATGAAGGTCCCATTTGGCTTCTCGTTGAATATAAAGGGAATAATATATATGGCAGAGAAAAAGTTCCAGGACCAAAAGTCTCATGACTGCCATGTGATTATGACGCAACTGCTTCCGGTTGCATTGAGGGTGCTTCTACCGGAAAACGTTCGATTAGCTATTGTGAAGCTATGTGCATTCCTGAATGCAATCTCTCAGAAGGTAATCGATCCAGAAATCCTACCAAGGTTAGAGAATGATTTGGTGCAATGTCTTGTTAGTTTCGAGTTGGTGTTCCCACCATCATTCTTGTTAGGACCCTAATCCTAAGCCATGAGAATCCAACATGTAACACATCACATCACTTTGCGGCCTCACGCACGGTTAACTCCATGGCTGCCACCTTACCTAGGTCGGGACCGTTTGCGTATTTTCGCTCACATATGTAATATCTGGCTAGCATTCAAACGTCAAAGAACCCGGGTCGACATGACTAGTCGTAGAACCCAAGTGGCACATCCATACAGGAACAGGCATACGTAACCCAGCAATGCAGATGTCGGCCTCTAGCGTGTGTAGACGAGTCATAGAAAAGTACAATGACTCCATCACACCGTGGGACATAAATGTCATCACTGCACGTAGACGAGTCGTAGAAGGCTACAGGGACTCCATTACACTGCGAGACATCTCCCCGAAGGGACAGATACAGCAGGAAAGAAGGATACATGCCGGTCAACCAATGTGTCCGGAGCAGTAGCAAGCTACCAAGGCTCGGTGGAAGCACAAAGAGGCAGTTCCCTATAAAGAATACTACTAAAGGCACACAACTAGGTGTCGAAGCCCATACATATCGTTGCACGTCACACGTACGCACGACATGCCCGATATGCATAGATAGAACTATGGCATCACAACATAACCATACAACAACACAACATTTATTTATGAGGCTCATAAGAGCCAACATAGTGTGATATTACAAACAGGGGTCACATGACCCAACACACAAATCATACAAACAACAAGCGGAAGCTTAACATGTCTGGGTACACACATCTAGAAAAGAAGAAGGCTGAGGAAGCCTGTCTATCTACAAGGCCCTCCATAGGAACCAGACCTCTGGCTGAGATTCCCAAGCTAAATGACCAACATCGATCTTATCGTAGAAACCACTAGCGAGACTCGAGTCTTGTCTGCAAAAACATAATTAAGCGACAGTGAGTACTGAGTACTCAGCAAGACTTACATCAGAACTAACTACATATGCATCGGTATCAACAAGGAGGTTGTGGGGTTCAGTGCAGCAAGCCAGCTTTGACTCGGTGGCTATCCTGTACTACGACTTTCATAACTTTGAAAAGTTTTGTGAAGCGTACACGAGTCCACTAACACCACAATAATACGCCACCATGGATCCGCTCCCGTCTTCCTACGAGAGTGCCATCCACGGTACTCACACTTGTCTTGAAGCTTTTATGAGTAACCCTTTAAATTGTCTATGAACCATATAAGTATCCAAGTAGTCCATATTTGGGGACGCGGCTATTCGAATAGATTGATTACCCTGCAGGGGTGTACTTCTTCACACATGCTCCCGCCACTTACCGCCATGTGCTCGTAAAAAGGCACCTCGGCAACCTTCAAGCGGAGGCCCAGCGAGGGAGTCAACCATGACCTGACTAACAACACAAGACTCTAGTCCAGGTTTATCGCCTATTTGAGACTGAACCCACAAGGAAGTCCGGCCGAAGTTTCCTCAACGGCCCCAAACAATGTGTACAGGGTTCCCAAGCCCACCTTGACGGATGCTACTATGCTTGGTACACCGGGCCACAATGCCTAGGCTGTCCCAAGCTCACCTGTACGGGGTGCCACTCGGTAGACTACTAGCATATCCTACAAACACCAGAAACTAGTTGCAACTCCTGGACAGAGATCAAGTCGATTAGTAAGTCGAGAGAGTCAATTAAGGATCCCAATGTGCGGTAGTACCTAGTCTTGGAAAACATACACAGGACTCAGTTCTTACGGACGGTCCCAATGAGACAACCCGCCATGTACTCCTACATGGCCTCTCAACGCTACCTTTACCAAATCGGGTTCACAACTTAACTCTCATCGTCAGAACAAGTTCACTTCACTACGGTTCATCACCCGGATGAATCAGACGAGACACAACTCTAAGCATAGCAAGCAAAGCAGGTTAAAGGCACCACATGGCTCAAGCATCTACCGGGTATGCTAGGTTGCATGGTTCAGCTATTTACCGTGATAATGACAGGTCATGTAGAGGAATGGGTTCAACTACCGGAACATGTAAAATTTGAAACATTTTGTCCTAATGCAGTGAGTGAGACCAAGAGCGAGAGAGTGGGATTGTATCGGATATGTTCAAAAGGGGTTGCTTTCCTGATAAGACGATCACACGTTACTGCTCCTCAGATTGATACTCGACCCTATCCTTCCGAACAGTGCTTAACATGAAGAACAACCAACGAAGGGGAACAAATCAATACACATCAAATGCAACAATATGATGCATGAATATGATATGGCAATATGATATGTTTGAGCTAATGCATCTAGCAACAAATTTAAATGAAGTGGGTTTGAACTCAAGGTTCAAATTCAACTTCATATATGGAGTTCCATAATGTATTTAAACTAAAATGTTCAAGTTCACCTATTTAGGTTTCTCTAAGATGCATGAAGATGTTACGGATCGATTCATTGGGTTTTTCTCATCAATTTTCATACATAAATTATTTTCATCTGATTTATAGATTAATTTATATGAATTTTCTAAGTTCTTAGTATTTACTAGAATTTATTTAAATCCAGAAATACAATTATTGCGTCAGCCTGACGTCACTTGTGCGTCAGCAGGTCAAAGGTGCTGGCCCAGTCAAACCTGGTGGCTGGGCCCCACCTGTCACTGACTCACTCATCTAACAATATTTTAATTAATCTAACTGAAAAAGTAACAGGGCTGGGCCCACATGTCGGTGACACGGGGGGGGGGTAACTAACCGGTGATTAGCCTTAAGCTAATCACCTGACGATGGGGTTCCACAGGTCAGAGGCTCAGGCGATGGCTCGTCGCCGGTGACCTCTGGTCGCGGCTGTGTCCGCGCTACCGGCCATGGGAGCGGCGGCTAGGGGCACTGGGGCGAAGCCCTTGCTTGCCCGCACCCCGGGCAGCTAGCTAGGGCCGCGGGGGATGTTGGAGGCGGCAGCTTCGACGCCGGATGTGGCGGCCGGAGCTCTGCCCAGGAGGCGTGTGGGGCTAGAGCTGCAGGACGAGGGGCTAGGGTGTCTAAGGCTTCCTGGCAGCACGGTGAACGCGGCGGAGCTACTCTAGCAAGCGAAGGAGCTAGAGAGCTGCGAGCTCGGCGGCCATGGCGATGGCGGGGGCTCGGGCTTGCGGAAGATGGTGCCAAAGGACGAGCGGCAGAGGGGGAACAGGGGGAGAAGGAGCACGGGCTCACCGCGGTTTCAACTGCGCGGGTAGAGAGCTCGGGGAGGCACTGGAGAGGCGGACTTCGGTCCGGCGACGAGAGAGAGCAGAGGAGAGGGAGAGAGTGACAGAGAGAGAGCGCCGCCCGCTCCTCGAGCTCGCGCTCCGTCGTCGTTGCTGTCGTCGTCGCCGTCGCCGTCGCCTCGCCTCGCCGCCCGGCGCCCCGCTGTGAGCCCCTGCCGCCTTGGCCGCCCTCGCATCAATCGACCCCCCCCCACACACATGCATGAACACACACACACACATGCATGAACACACACACATTTTCTTATTTTCTGTTTTTTTAGTTTATTATACTTTTAATTAAAGAAATGTTAGATGAGTTACATATATAAATTTTAGATGAATGTTTTTTAGTTTTTTATACTTTTAGTTATAGAAATGTTAGATGAATTTTAGATATATCAATGTTAATTAAATGAATTTTGATTTTTTATATAATGTTGTTATTCTATAATTAGTGTTTAATTAATACATATGTTTAATTAGTATATATGTTTAATTAGTATATATGCTTAATTAGATTTTTTTGCTTAATTGGAAGTATATAATGTCCCTAACCTATTAAAATGTTGCTTAGAAGTATATAATGTTGCTTCATTCAATTTTTTATTGAGAATGGAATATTATTAGGGTAGTTATAACCTAGGAATTTTTACATTTTGATCCAATGTATGTATAGAAAAATGTTGATGAATTTTGATATTTGATCCAATGTATAGTAATTAGTATTTGCAAAAGTTGCATATTTTAATGTTGCATTTTTTCTATGTCATTGCTCGATATATGAAACGGATTGACTTTATGTCTATTTCGGCTCCTTGTGTGTCTTTCAGTGAAGGAGAGTGTCCACTATATATATATATATGAGAGAGGAAGAATCCCGACTGTTGTCGTGGGGGTGGCGTCTCCTTCGTTCGAGTGTGCTAAACATTTGGTGTAATGCACTCTGGGACGAATGGAGGAGCCACCATCACCGATGGTCCTAATATCAAAAGGAGTGTGCCTACCATATACGTGAGATGAAAGTTTAGAAAGGAAAGACTCGACAGACCTAAAGTCAACCTGTTGCATATTGAGTAATAGTGATTTGTGTGTTCATCAGTTTTGTCGTAGTTTCTTTCGATCGATTTTAAATGTTTCAACTATGAACATAGGAAATGTCTGACGACGAAAGAGATTTCGCTATGTGCGAATACTATAAAGACGAGCGCCGCCTGTGTGACAAACCTTTCCTAGTTGATGGAAGGCGCTTCTGCATCATTCTGGATGAGACCTTCGAAGTGGATACAGGAAGCCACAACGATAAGTCTTTTTTCGTAATTAAGCATGACTTCTGCTTCTTTTGCTTCAACTTATAATTTTAATTTTTTACTATTCTACTAGTGTATCCCCTGCATGCAAGAATTGATGTCTTGGATAAGACTGGTTTCAATCCTAAAATAAGTATGGAGGTAAAGATAGTTCACTTGAGGACCGAGCATGGTTATATTTTTGTCTTAAAATTGTACCATGCAGGCACCTATTGCTATTTTGAATGCAAAAGTTGGAGAGCACTATGAAAGGCTTATGCATTTGAGCCTAATATGCTTATCACATTTAATATTCGTCCCGAAGATGAAATTGAAGGTAATATCGATATCTGGGTCGATGTGCAGACGCCTCCAGTTCTATCATTATGTGAGTTTCTCAACCATATTTATTAAGTAATTTATATTTTTATTTAAAAATAGTTGACAACTTATTTCCATTGACAGCTTATTTTCATTCTTCAAAAAATTTACGGAAGATGATAGACAGAACGTACTACTACAATGATGAAGTAGAATTAACTTGTAAGGAGAAAGATTATCTTACCGCATTTCTTAATCATCTTGAAAATTACAATAGCTATTATAAAACTCCTCCACATTATGGTCAATACGTGCCACTAGTGCACGTGGTGAACTACGGTAACATCCATGGAGATTGCATCGTAAGATTTTCTACTATTATAATATTCGTGCATTTTTTGCATAAATTCTTCTAAAATTAAACTACATTGCTAACTACAAAGTTATTACTATGTTTTTAACAGAAAATCCCGAAGGATTGTGTGCCTCATCTGATGTTTTCGATAGATCGCGTTGTTGTTATGAGCTTACGGCGACCACGGCCAGGTCAGCCTGTGCATCACTCCTGTCCATACCGGATTTTTAAAATCGATGAAGACATGACAATCAAAGATTGGAAAAAATGTATGGTCAATCGTAGAGATCTACTTGGAAGCAACATTGTGCGTAGGCCAAGAATTGGAGACATGATGATCTCCGTTCTCCATAATGGAGAGTCACTATCTTGTTTTATGATATTGTACCGAAGAGAAGGTAGAGTAGGTCCCATGAGAGAGGAGTAAGTCCTAGGTACAATGTGTTATTATGTGCTATAATGTGTTAGAGTTGATTATGATGATGACGAGGAGTTGGTGGTAATTACTATGATGATTATGAGCTATACTGTTGTTGGTGATGATATGATGCAAGAGTTTTTATATTAATATGATGATGATGTTGATCATGATGATTTGTTATATCATTGGGGGAAGGAAAGCGGATTAGATTCATGTGTATGGATCACAAGTGACCAAAAGTGGAATTTGTAGGATCGTCGTCCTACTAATTCAACTTTTGATCACTTTTTATTCATTTGGATGAATAAAATCCATGTTTCTTCCTCACAATGATATAATAATTCATCATGAACATAATGATATAACAACCTCCTAATTGGTACAATATCAAAATTTGTATAACCATAATTAATTCATAAACCCCTAAAGAATTAAAAGGAAAAATAAAACAAAACTAAAAAAACTCAATACTTTTAGTCCCTGTTGGTGTTACCAACCGGGACTAAAGGTCCCCCATCCCACGGCGCCGTCGGATGCCACGTGGAGGGCCTTTGGTGCCGGGCCGTGTTGAACCAGCACTAAAGGGGGTAGGCTTTAGTCCCCACCCTTTAGTGCCGGCACTAAAGGCCCTTACGAACCGCGACTATAGGCCGGATCTGCACTAGTGTTGGCTAATTTCAACACTAGCAGAATCAACATGGTGTCCCGTGATTGGCCGATAAACCCTAATTAGCAGTGATTACGCTAAAGTAACACTCAGATATTGTCGTAGTATTTACAAATGAACTATGTATCTACATCTATTATATGTAACCAAGAAAGTGTAAGGGATTTTCTTTACCATAAGTAACTATAAGAGCTATTATCACATGGGTTTGTGATTAATCTGGACATTCAGGGGGACGACATGACAAATTGTATCACACAGAAAACACACATCAATTCGTCAAACAGACTCCCTAATACCTAATGAAACATAAGCTAATTGTAACTAATATATTATAGGATGGACCAAAGACTTATAAACTCATGTACAAACGATGAATCAATCATTTTAGAGAGATATGCACGATAATCTAATGACGTGTTATCTTTAGAACATATTTATGTCAAATATTCTTTAGAACATATTTATGTGTTACTTCCAGTTATAGTGACGTGTCATTCATTTCATGCTTGCAATTGGACATTGTCAATCCAAAACCAATGACGTTGAAAATATTTCTTGACATGTACTCGCATTTTTTAGAAGAAAATAATGCAAGGTGTAGAGCTTTCCATTTACATCACTTCACATATGTGTTCCCGTACCATGTAATACCTATACAATAGTGCAATATTTATTGATAACATATAATATTATAGAGTAAATAATAGTAGCCCGCTTTATCACTAGTTGTAACAAAGACAAGACTATCATGCAAAGTTGTGGAAAGTAGGTCACAATAACAGAAGAAATACTAGGTAGGCAAACTACATGAGAGAAGGTAAACATCATATGAACATGTGCGCTCGAACGGATTAAATGTAGAACAGATACTAAACCAAGAAACTCTAGTTGAACCTCGAACAGAAAAGACACGAAAGCATACTGAGCAGTAGCAGTAGCAATAGCGGTGGCGTTGGTGTTATTGTTGCCCATGTCGGTTGTCGACGTCAAGGAAGAAGTTATCGTTGGGGAAGTAGTCTTCAACGTTCGTGGCGTCCATGATGAAGAGGTTAGTAGTCGCTCAGAGCACTCCCCAAAAATCTTATCACCCTTCTATCATTACATGACTCAAAGAAGTGGGGTTTCGGAGGCATACCGTCCCGATCTGCGATGCACGTCGAAATCCGGGACGCAAAAGAACCTGTCGGCATAGCTCAGAGCTTTGGAACCGGATTGCGTGAGGAAGGTGTTGGTCTGGTGTGTATCTCTGAAGAGGAGCGACCTCTTTTTTATCGGCACAGGAGAAGGAGGCGAATAGGTTGCGAAGAAAGAAGATACAAAAGGACGAAATATGAAGCAAACAGCCAGCAACCGAAAGGTGCAGCTTTCGTATTCACTCCTCATTACAACAAAAATGTTTCAGCTCCCATGCAACTTTTCATATACCACTCATGCACACTAACAAAAATAGCAATGCCGCTAGCACACTATAGTGTGTAGAGAATCGGCTTGCCAAATTGATCAATGCACAATGTGTTGTTAATAGCATGCTATAACGTGTTATAGCATGATAATAGCATGTTGTCAGGGGCGACACAATGTACAATGTCTCATGCGTGACAAAAATTTAGACAACGGCTTAGCTCATTCCCGCAACCCGCGGCGCGTTTTGATGAGGCAGGAGGATAAGGCGGAGCGCGCGTATCTCTCTCTTATTCCCATGCTCATACATGTATGAAACCAACCTCCTTATAAAGAGGTACAACTCCTACAAGGTAAGCAGTATGGGACTAAAAATTTTATGCCATCTTTTGCCTTGCATGAATGGGTTGAGTGGTCCTCTGGGATTTATTAGGAATCCCGAAAATACTATTAGGCTGGCCGATATATAGATCAAATTCCGGCGACCACCACAAGATCCTAGAGCCACACAAAATTTGTCTTGGGTTCCAAAACATTGTTTATATACCGGTACTTTAGTGGAGATCGTTAAGTCGAACTTCCATCTAGAACTCTATGCTACACTAGTAAGCAACTTAAACAGTGGACTGTGCCTTGAACTGCAAGTTTTTCGCGAATCTAGCTTCACACAAAGCCTTGACTGATACTAGGACACCGTAGGAATTCTCCGCAGGTGAAGCGTATGCATCATACTCTGAGGGCTTTCATGGGTTTACTAGAGAGCACCCTACTCTCATATATTGCGACGTTAACAATCAGAATCATATAGGTGCGTTATTCAAAAGATGTTCTACAGGACAACATCTCTACTTAAATAAGCCACTGAGAACATATTAACAGCAACACCAATCGGGACACCCAAACGGACGCGCGATTTGTCCGTTTTTCGTCCGTTTGGGTCGTTCGTTCATCTGTCCGTGTCCGCTTTTTTTAATGGGTCAACCGGTGCATCTATCGAGAAGCAGGTGGACGACAGCATTGTGGCAATAAAATAATAGGTGAAAGGTGGATGGGTGTGGGCTAGCGCATTAAATAAGAAGGGATATATGGGTGGGGTGGGCCAGCGAATTAAATGAGGCGGGTGGATGGTGGGTGACAAGTGGGTCTGCACGGACATAGACGGACCACGCAGACACGGAAAACATCCGCTTTGTGTCTGCCTATGATCCAAATGTCTCTCAAATTTGAGCCAGAAATGGGTCCGTGCGGACACAAAATGAGAACGAGTCTTTGCGTTGGGGCATCGTTTTGTTCGCGCGGATCTAAACAGACATGAACGGACGAAATGGTTGCTCTGAGATATACATAACCTCCCATTCAAATGAGAAGAATATTGCATCTTCGTGGAGAGGTACTAATAGTAAAATACTCTCAGATACAACGTCGTATAGATCAAATTCCAGCAGATAAAACGTCCTACGCGTCCTTCTCGCCCAGCTTGGTCTTCCCTCTCTTTCGAGGCTAGTTAGCTATGTGGATGAAAGGAAATAAAGAGAAACCAGGTCGTGTTCTCAGACGACCCAGTACAAAAAAAACGCGATGAATTTGACTTGATAGAAGTTTGACTGTTGACTAAAGACGTAATTAAATGCAGTCAACAGATTCTTAATAAAAGTGATGTTTTATCAGTTTGATTCTATATGAGACTGAGAGCGAGATGCTCGTTGGTTGGAAGGAAATAGAACATGGCCGCCGGGCGGGAGCAATAAATGTCATCGTTTACAGTTCGTCGTGCAAGAAGGCTGGAGCAGTGCTAGTCCAACCGGTGCACGGCGGTGGCTGCTGCTGGTAGTATGGCAGCACGGTGTACACAGTCTGCACGACCGTCAACACGAGGAGGAAGACGGCGGCGACGAGCGAGACGATGGCCCAGGGATTATCCAAGTGGTTCCGGATGAGGCTGGCTCGCCACTGGTTGCAGCGCTTCTCGCAGTATGTGTTGACCTGGCCGTGCACGGCACGGAGCGGGCTGTACTTGTCCAGCACAGCCTTGTTGGCCAGCCGGTTGAACATTTTGGCCATCTCCTTGTCGCTGCCAAGCCCGTTCCATATGACCCCCTTGGAGCAGACGAGCTGCGCGTCGGCCGCTGACTTGATGACGTTGTCCATGAAGAAGACGTAGGCCGTCACCTCGTTGGCGCCCGCGCCGACGTGCAGTCGCTCGAAGGCCATCAGGCTCAAGAGCTTGTGCTCGGTGTAGTCGTCCACGGTAAGCTCCGGGATGTAGAGGACGCCCTTGAGGAAGCTGATGTCGTGCAGGCTGCGCGTCGAGCTCCTCGCCAGCTGGATGCCGGCCATGTCCAGCTCCGTCGCCGACGGGACGAACTCGTCCCTCCGCCCCTTCCAGATCTCGCGTGGCAGGCCGTGGAGCAGGCTTCGGTGGCAGACGTCGATGGGGTGGAGCGCCAGGCTGCCGTCGCACATCGATGGGGGACGAGCCATCAGCGACAGGAACTTGAGCACCATGTTGTTGATTGCGTCGTCGGTCTTGAGTGAGAAAACACATCCCATGATCAGATATCATCAATCAAATCACAATCATATAGGTGAGCTGATGGTTATCTTCTTCTGAGGGAGAGGAGAGGTAAAGGTTATGGGAGAGCTACCGCTGCATCAGGGCCGGACACAACGGCGACGAGCCTCTGGAGCACGAGCAGGGGCAACTGGTTCTCCATCATCAGCATGTCGCGCCGGATGTAGGGGAACATGTACAGCTCGCCGTGGCGGCTGAAGACGGGGTCGCTGGGCGCATAGTCGCCAGCCTCGCGGTCGTCCTCGGCCGCCGTCCTCATTACCTCCAGCAGGAAGCAGCCGTCCATCACCATGACCCGCAGGAACCCGTCGGTGTCACGGCGCCACATGTCGTCCAGGTCCATGTACGCATCCAGAAGCCGCTCGGCCACTTCCTGCAGCGCCTCCACGAGGTCCCGCACCGCTCTCCCGGTGCGCCGGACCAGGTGAAATAGCGCCCTCTGCTTGTGCTCCTCCATCGGCGCCAGCTCGGGGCTGCCGTGGTTGAAGGGTCCCAAGGAGACCAGCTGCGGCTCGTAGGGCGAGACGTACCGGGCGTTCTTCACGTGGGCCGGCACCCGATAGATGGAGTGCTTCCGCCACCGCGCTGCCTCCGTCAAAGGGTCCACCGTCCCGCCCTGCCTCAGAAGCTCCTCCGCCTCAACAACCCAGCTGGGCATCTCCTTCCGCCGGCCGCCGGCTCCCATTAGGAACTGATGGATCTGTTCCTCCTCTTTTTGGCCTAGCTGTAGCTGTAGGTAGTACAACCACCAGCCATGGCGTCCCTACTCTACTCTATGTGTACCCGAGAAAAGCATATGGGCAGGGATGGGTTGGATTTCTTTTTGTTTCACCAGCAAGGCAGCAAGCTTGCTTTTCATTGGGGTTAGGTCTGATGGCTTCGATGCTTACCGAGTCGTCAGGTCTGCCTTTTTTAATAAAAACGGTTGCCACTAGTTGGAGAGAGGTCGGGACCTTATTTCCACACTGCCAAGCGAATTAAACTAATCACAAAAAAGTAACATAAGTAATAACATACAATAGATGTCATATAAGCAAAATATATGATGCAACAACTAATTAATAAAAAAATTGAGTAACTTAGCATTTTACTCATACTATGTAACATATCAAAATAAGATGAGTCTATAACCTAATAAATGAAAAGCTCATAGTTACTGCTCTTGTATTATTATTCACTATGAAGATAACTTAGAGTAATAACATATGCATGTTACTATTCTATGTTACTTAACATTGTGGGTTGTTTTAGATAGGATGTTCGTGGGTTATAACGCAGAAGAAAAACAACACACGTCTTTAGCTCAATAATCATGCATCAAGATCCTGTAAGAGCACACCTCTATTTCCGTAGACTTATGAAACTTATTTTAAATGATCTCGGTTTAGATGTAGTTAATTAATTGTCCATTCCAACCATATGAGATATGTCTGATAGATACACTAATATCGCACTTTTATCATGCTAGATATTCTTAAGAATCTACACTTTGGGCCCGGCTGGAGTCGAGTGTAGATAAAAGCAAAGGGTTCTATCTACCAGAATCAGAGAGGGCGAGGCGAATCGGTGTCGACGCGACCTCGCCTACTGCCACTAATGGTCATCTGACCAGCAGTAATGACCCCACGCAGGCGTCCACTTAACCTTCCACATCCCAACCCTGCCCCAGTCCCACCATCACCCGGCCGCTTCATTCCCTACTTCCAACCAAATCACGAGATGGTGGGGAGCTCGCGTCGCGAGGTGATGGCGAGGAGGGCGTCTCCCGCGCATAAGGTGGCGGCGTCGCCAGCCTCCCAGCCACTGATTTCGGTAGCGCAGTTGTCGCAGATTGACGCGGGGGCACGGGAAACACATGCGGATGTTCAACAGGTGTTGCGGGAGCGCTTTCCCGATCGTTCCTAATTGCCAGGAATATGCGTGGAGATCATTCGAAGGGCGAGTTCGGCGAATGCACCTGATTCGGTGGCGACGATGGTGGGGTGGACTTCGAAATATTGTTTTGGGAGGTTCAGGAGAGGGAATCTCCTGAACCAGAGCAAGCGAGAAGATGGGTGTGCTTCAAGACATAGTCCTAGTTGGTATCACCAGCAGGACTAGAGGTCCCATTCGAATCGGGACTAATCTTGGTCGTGTCCCCGTCCTCTTCTAGCCGTTGGAACTGAGACTAATGCTCACATTTGTCCGGGGCCCAAACCGACCGGGACTAGTGCTCCGGACGAAAGGTCTGTTCTCTACTAGTGAACATAGAAAAGCAATTAATGGGTGGTATAAGTACACCGCCAATTGACGGGCTTATCTTAGTGCTGATAATTTATCTTACCCAATAAACCTAAAAATAGTTATGTTACCCAATATAAATCTAAAAGGATGTTATCGTACCCAATAGGAAATGCTAATTTTTGCTAGAAGTGTTATAGTACTGCATACGAGTTTCAAAGAAACTTGGAGTGCTTATGGAGTCCAAGGTCTATAGTGAGATATTTTTTGCACTATTCACATTATTAGGGAATTCAGAAAAGGTAGTTGATATATATAGAAGTCGAAGTCTAAGGTCAATTCAGAGCATTTTACTTGATAACGAAGTTCTCGTGGTCATGGTTATGCTTTGAAATGTCGTGGAAATACCTTGTTTGGAATGCTACTGGCAAGGACATACACATTCTCTGACATCGACAAGAAGTACCTGATCCCTGGAATATATTACATATAAGGAGGGAGTTTTGGTGACCTCGATGCCATTAGATTATTTAGACCGAATCTGGATTGCATAAAAATCCTGATCATGCATCTTCATTCTTGAGATATAATATGTTTCTAATATTTATGCTTACATTGAAGTTCTCCCTCTTTTTCATCACTACATTATGTACATAGATGAATATTCTCGCGGACTATGAACGCTTTTGTGTAGTGGTTGTGCTGGATCTTTGCTTAGTCTTCTTTGACATGTTCATTCCTCATGGTGTATTTGAGATGATGGTTGGGCTCTTTGTTGCCTCCATATTGTACGATGTAGCCTCACATGTGTGCTCGGAGAATCCTTGGTCGCTGTGTCAAAGCCATAATGGGGAGCAATTGACACTTTCATGACTACATGCCAAATGTAATTGGTTGTACCACAAGCTACTCAAAGTAGCACAACTTTTCAAGCAGATAGGAAATATCACATCACTTCAAACTAATAAGAAGGAAAATCTCTATCATCTGAGTTGTACCTCCTATCAATATTTACATAATTCATGTATAAGAAGATAGCCCGCATAATGCACGGGTTGATGGCGAGTATACTTTAACCACTAGTGAACAGAAAGAATAAAAATTCCTTCGGTCCAAGATAATATTTCCACACTTCAAGTACACACCTAGGTTCAACAGTATACATAATAAATTTGGTGGTTCAGGTGTGCATCATAATATTTCACTTTGTCATGCTACTGGTGTACATTTTGCATTAAACCACCACATAGACCGATTACATTATCATCAAATCGATCTCAAGTTTTTTAGTTAAATCTCATAAGGCAAGAGGGGGGGTTTGGTTAAGTGTTTCAATAATTGTTGGAAAGCATATCCTTGCATTTACCCCACACGGATACCACATTATTTTTAGTCAGCTAATTAATAAGTGATGATGTCAGGGCACTAAAATATTTTACCAAAAACAGAGAAAAGTCGGCTAACCCATGAAGAATACACACTTCAAAGGGGTTTGTCCAACAATGATTAGTGACATTTTCGTTTCACCGTGTTTAGACGACAGACTCACAACACTCTACAAAATGATGTGTCCATCTCTCATCTCGTATATAGGAAAGGATATCATAAATGTACACAAGGACAAGTTTTCCCATCAATTGCAATGAACCACTATTTATTAACTGTGTACATTACTAGGGGCATTTGACAAACCATATAAAATAACTAGCCACTCATAGAAAGAAAAAATTCAATGTGTTTTCAGTTCATCACCACTTGTTTTAAGATGTACTATTATGGATTATTGTTCAGAATCGGTGAGTCAAAAAGGTATTCATCCATAATTATACAAAACTTGGGCTCCATATTTTATCGACATGTACAAAGCGAAGGAGACGAAGCAAACTTTAAAACCGCATCGAAGGTAAAATATCAAAAACCATAATTCTAGGCACTATTAATACATACCAGGGTTACCTCTTCCAAGAACGAATGCATACATGTATTAATTTCTTTGCCGCACCCCGTGTAATTGAATTTGGAATTGGAATTACTTTTGATTACATACTCTTGCTTCCGTGAACTATAGGTGTGCAATGGTCATTTGATAGCACGGTCACTCACATTGGCATTGTTGCCTTGCTTCTCACCGGAGGACTCTTTTTGTAGATTATTTATAGTCGAAAGATTTGGACTTCGAAGGATTATAGTACGAGACACATATATACCAACTTGGCAAAATAAAAAATATAGCAGAACGGTAGCCTTTACACACATAAAACTCGCCAAACAGTAAAATTTCAAACAAGATCGAAGAAATCACCGAGCTTGACACGAACTCCAATCACATGCCTCTGGAACCACCATAGAAGCCACCAAAGGAATAGATGATGGATCACCTCCAGACCTGAGGTCAACGTGGCTCCATTGTTTATATGTAGCATTGCGGGCATCCAAGATGGCTCGTCAAAGGTGAAACCATTACCTTGAATGAATCAGACCGGGGCAACACCCCAGACATGTCGTCGAACTACAGATCAGGCACCTCCCACATAACTAAGAATTAGGAGGAGGAAATGATACCTGCCATCCGTGTATCATGAACCCACTGCAAGATCGGCGATCAAGATGCCACCGACACATGTCACATTCTGAATTCGCTCCTCCACTAACTCCCAAGCTCCATGGTAGCGCTGGAGGGAACACCATTGCAAAGGCGGAGCTCGAGGACGCCGGTCCAACACGAGTATGCCGCCACCACTACATCATCCTTGCTTTAACAGACTGGATTCCAAAACCATTTGCATCCACAGGACTGGTCACACTGTGGAGTACGATCTGAAGAGACTTTATTCAGTTCTGCCATGGTCGCCTCTAGAGCCTAGACGATAAAAAACCTAAAAAAATAAGCTAGTTCTGTCTAAAACTGCCCACACGCGTGGATCCAGTGCCCCCCTCAACAATGACAACCGAGGCCATAGGCGAAGGGGAGCGGAAGAACTCCCTGGCGACGGGCACTGGAAGGATCGCCTCTTTCTTCGAGAGGAAGAAAGAACGATATGTTATGTTGTTGTCCTATCTGCAATAAAAAGATTGTGATAGGTCATTGCATACACATGTATGGTGTTATATTCGTGACTAGAATGCAAGTTTACTTACATATGTCAAAGATATGCAACAAGTACCTAGCTTGTTGCTTTCGTGGTTACATGCACTATTGTAATTTAGAAAAGGACAAATTAAATACATGCGGGAAGTTCGACATCTCACAATGGTAAGTCTAGTTATTCGTACAAATCTGGGGCACATACATAGTGGTGAAACATCAACTTTCACTTGATTTACACATAATTTGATCTTGAACAGAAGATCGTATTGGAGACTTAGTCTATTTGGTTGATATATCTTCTGACGGTCCTTATATTGAACACTTTGAGCGATGCGTGTCGGAGTCAATCTCCGGATAGTGATAGTTTGCTGCATTGGGCGAATGATGCTCGTAATGTTAGCTGCCACACGTGTGTAGGCTAACGTTGGCTGAATAATTTCACATGCAAATTAAGACAGGTTAAGAAAATGAAGTTTACCACAAGGTTGACGATTCTGGTTGCTCATCCCAATCAGTGTTGCGTGAATCCAGGCGAATTGAATGTTCGTGGTTTGGGGCAGTTTTATACTTGGTAAAAGAACTCGTGATTCCCGTATTTACTTCTGCTTGCCCATTTAACTGAAAAAATGGAAACATCATAATGACATTACACATTATATATATATATATATTTCATAAAGACACACACACACACACACACACACACACATACCCTTTCAATCCTCCTCATTAATTACAAATTTCAAGAAATCTTATCCAACGTTATGCTTGAAATTCAAAGTGTATGGCCCATATTGTGAGTTATACAAACAGAAATACGTGCATGACAATTTCACATTAATAGGCGAATAAATATTGTGGAATACCCTTTAAAATAGATTTTTATATTAGGTACCAGCCAATATGGCAAAAAAATCTTTTCGAGATTTGTGATTGATAAGAGTAAGAAAACAATAGAAATCATCAGATATTAACCATGAACTGGAGCACCAAAAAAAAAATGGCTGAGACTTTGAAATAGTGTGTTGCGAAATGATTCTCATGTTAGACAATTAATACAATTTGTACAAAAGCATTCCTAAATTAATAACTATTTTCTATCACAGATAGGCTGCAAGTTTGTTCATGCCCCATTAGCATCCAAAAGTTGGGATGCGCTAGGTAGTTTCTTTTGTGAGCTGGAAAGCAATGTACGTTTTTTAAACATGACACATTGAAGGTCATCCCTATATATTCCTATGTTTCGTTTTTTAAACTTGACACATTGAAGGTCATCCCTATATATTCCTATGTTTCAATACGTACATAGCTCATATAGAATGTAAACATAATCTATGTTTTGTGAGTTCAGTACATGTTGATGACTAATGCGCTTAATCAGAATGTTTGTAATCAAGTATGCATACCTTGTTTTGTAATTCCCTATTTTCCTGACGAATGATGTTAAATTTCCTGCGTAGCACTTTATTTTCGTGGCTCGCCTGGCTTTCCTGCAGTAAAAAAGGTTGTTACAGGACATAAAACACACAACACACTGTCATATGATGCTCTGTAGTACTATCGTAATAATTGATATACTAGGAACTCACATTCTTTTGTAACTTTTCAATTTCGTCGCTTGTAAATTTCTCCTGGAATTATAATTAATACAGTTAGTGACACTGGAGATGCATGAACCCAGGAGATGAGAACAACAGATCTATATATTACCTTAGTTAGTCGAATGTTATACAAGCCCATTTCTAGCTGATTTTGTATACGTGTCAAGTCTTCAAAACATAATCCAGATAGATTCTGGCCCAACAACTGTCTGTAATGGCTTAGAAAGGTACACATATATCACAATCTAATGAGAGATTTTTTATAATTATTTTCAGGCTTTTTGGTAGGGTTACCAAGTGCAACTTCTGCCAATCATTATATAATATGTCCGTGTGTGTCTCTATCTTCCTCTGTGTTCCCCTGCGCACGTGTGTGTCAGTGTGTGGGCACACGCGTGCCTACTACAATTTAATATTTTGTCTTAGTAATGTGTTTTTTTTTGGAAATTCACTTTGGCACATGGGAGCATAAGCTCCTGCCATTCAAACTAACATTTCAAAATGTAAAAACAATAAATTGATGCATTCATCTTGATAATCTATTTTGTGAGCTAAGTTTTGTAGAAAACCGACATTTTTTATGGCTTGTGTAAAGAGGATATAAAAATTCCTCTTGAAAAGCCATTTTAACACTAAAATTTGTATTTTTCGTATGCAACACAAAAATAGCCAGTTTTTTACGAAACAACTTCGTGAGCACGTAGAATATCGAGATGTACATGCGAAATATTTTGTCACAATTTTGTGACATTTCAAAATATGTTTAAAACACATTTTGAGAACAAGGAGCATATGCTCCCATGTGCCAAAACGCCCCTCTCGTTTGTTCTAAAATATTAGCAGTCCAAGTTGGGAAAGTTTTAACCATGTATATGTAGAATTTCTATTATCTTTCAAAAACACACATGGCTATATGATATATTGTTATAATACCGTTTTCTCAGTTTTTTGTATTTTTGTGAATGATGAAAATTATATAGAATGTCAAGAAACTAATAGAAGATATCGGTAGACTAAGTATCCAGGATGATAATATAAGTATTTCTATGAGAATAAGAGAATAGTTAATTCAATAGTTGTTGTTTTTTAAATAGAGAATACAAATATATTCATCAAGAATTTGTACATCAGTCATACCTATGATTCTCTTGCAAGTTATGTAGTTGCTGCTCCACGCGAGCACTTTCCGCTTGCCAAAACTGTTAACGGGAATTGAGATTAATGCATGCTCTCGAATATGAAATAGATATTGTTCAAGAATATCGGGCTAACACTGACTAGTCATCACCGATGGAAAGAAAACTATCAACATTATAGCCCCTACTCCCAGGGTCACTCACATAAAACCTCTTTCTCTCCCAAAACTACCTAACAGGCGATGGATTTTGAACTTCTATTTGAAAATTAGATGAATGTTGGTGTTTTATTGGTTATTGCCCAATAAGACTATAGTGAAAATACCCCATTACGATGAATAGATAGCGTAACCATCGGTAAAGGGTACAAGATTCATGTTATGCACATACATAGCGTGGTGGTGAATATGTACATTCTAAAACCTAGAAAGTATGAATATTTGAATAATATATGGAGTATATGAAAACTCGGTGAGAAGTATGGAGGAAGGCATACCTTAGCTTCGGCGCTTGCACTCATGAGTCTGTGACCATCTTTAACGAGCTCATATCTTTCAATTAAGGATTTCATCCTGGTAAACAAGGAGACCATGTTATAACCTCAAAAAGTATTATTTTTAATATTACAAGGCCACAAACAAGAATTAGAGGTACCAAGACAAAATTTAAAGCCTGCTTCGTAAACCGGCTATTCTTCTTCATTTACTGGGATCATTAATACACCGCATGGATGCAAGGAAGAAATAGGGAACTCAGTGGATGTATAGCGAGGAAGTAGTTGATTTTCATTATGATTGCATGCATGCAAGTATTAAACATGTTGCTAGTACGAGAAAATTTCATTAACTTTTATCTTGATTACTGCTAGTGGGTTTGTATTGATGCAAAATATATATTTCATAGTGGCCTTGTATAAGTAAATGGAGGGAGTACTAACGTCATGCTTACTGAAGTTTCTTGCGAGTGAGTAATATCCATCAGTGAGGTATACATGTGTCAATGGGAGCACATTACATGTCTCGATCTATATAATACTACATTTCACACACCCTATCAATGAATCTGTTATAGCTATTTATCTTTCTGAATATTCCATATTGATTAATCTAAGACTCCTCAAAAGTTGTATGAGGAAAAAGTTATATACCTTAGTTTACAATATATTGATTTTACATACAAAAATAGTATAAATGTGAATTACATAAAATATATGCACTCAATGAACATTTCATAGAACTGACTTTTGACTATAAATGTGAATATAAATGTATTAAAAATGAGAAAGAGGCATTATTGATCCATGTAAAGTGCATATAAATGTGAATATACTTACTCATAATAGCATATAAGAATTTTCGTATACACTGAAGAACTATGGCAAGCATTTGAAGAGTTGTAAAATATCTATCTTATATCTATTCCAGTTTGTTATGCAGAGACTCAATTTAGTTGCCGGAGAGTATCGAACTGGGATATTGGAGGGGCCTGTAACCTTTGTCCCTCCTCAATCTACATCACATGTGCGATCTTGTGGTTGGACTTCATGCTTGTGCGTGCTTACTCTTTTTACTTGCGTGGCATCATGCAAGACCATGCTACGCATATTTCTGATTGGATCGAGGAATGTGGTGTCGACAACACATGATGACCGGATGATGGTTCTTGTCGAGTACCCTGTTTTGACCCCCGGGTTAAAAACCATGGGAAAGAACCTAGTTGGTTATACCTTGCCATGATGATGTTTTTTCGAGTTTACCTTGTTAAAGTCATTGCTCGGACTTGATATTTATTTTGAAAAACCTAATATTTGTTGTTCGGTAGTTGGATAGGGCGACAATGGTGCATCGTTACCTTCCTAGTGTCGTTGGTATTGGTGAACCCGTTTCGTTGTCCTTGTTATGTTAAGAGATGACCGGTGAGAATATGAATATTGATGTAGTTTGTCGATTTCCGTTTTCATTGCTTTGGATTTTTTTCCATTTCCTCCTCCTAGGTGTAGTTTTGGTCTGGTATACTTTGCTCTTTGCCTTCATGTTTTGTTTTGTGTGTATGTGTGTGTTGGTGTTGGCTATGTGTATTCTAGTATGCAGAGGCTGGTTGCAACCTCTTCGTGCTTCGTTTTGAATTAATAAAATCCTTCCTTTGATGCAAAAAAATATGTTGGCAACATAGTATAGTTTGCATCACTCCTACACACATTTAAAAGTATATTTTCTATATAGTTTGTCTAACATTAGAAGTTTGTCTTATGAGAAACCTTAAACTCCATATAATTTGGAACAGAGGGAGTACAAGTCATGCCATGAATCATCCTGGTCCTAATCAAATGGTGGTGTGCTTATTGCCAAAATCCTTTTACTCAAGGGAAGCACAATTTAATGTTCTGTTGTCGTAGTGTTGTGGAGTCACAACCAATGAAGGGTAATCTCCAACTGCTTATACTTAACACATGTGGGCTTCTTCATGAGCAATGAGTCGAAGATTCACTGTTGGGCAACAAAATTTCAGATGTGTTGGTGCACTGATGGTGATATATCCACGTATATGAGTCGGTTTTATAATTCAGAAATAACTTAAAAAACTGGAGTATTTCACAACGGCAGTAGTAGGAATGAACCAAATGGACAATCTATATATGAAAAAGGTGTGAACGCATTTTCTTATTTCACTTCAACAAATTGTGTTATATATATTGCCATAGTTAACATGCTAGAATAAAAGGTGTCATTATTATACATAGACCATCTGCAATTTTCTATTTACGTGTTGCTATTTCCTGGGCTATTTCATTCTTCCGTATGCAAGCGCATGCTGAAAATGTTTCAAGAAAAACATGTTTAACCATGACCAACATCCATTATCCGAGCAATTTTTTCAACTGCTGGTACGTTCAGCATGTCCGTTGAGACGCACATCTCATTATTTGCCACACTTAGCTACTTTTTTTGTGGGGAATACCAGTTAAATCTTATGCCCTTAGTTTTAACTGTTTGGAAGATCGTTAGACTTCCTGAGGGTTGTTTTTAACTTGTCCACGCATTCTTTGTCTTTTCAGTAATTCCATAAATTTGTGGTATTGTCACCAACGTATCTTTTACTTGAACTGTAACGTTCTAGAAGCCATAATTATACTTAAAAATAATGTAGCATTAACATTTAGAAACTTTCTTGAATATTTTTAAGTTGTCGTGTAATATTTTAGAAGCTCCCACTTATGTTTTCCGATAATCCCCCTAAATTAAGTGATGACACCTTATATTTTTTTAAATTTATTTTGTACACATTTGAAAACAGATCCTTTGACATCCAAACTGAGCCATCGCGGAACCCAATGAAAATGCATTTTTTATGCGGTGAACACTAACCCGTATGTTAGCCAACGATATATTGCTTTAACCGGCAGACACCTACGCCATTACATTACGTTTACCTGGACTAACGACTCACATTTTGGCTACTATTTTTCTATATTTTTCATTAACTAAGTGCTCTCACATTTTTGTGTACTTAATCGTTAAATATCTTAGATATGGAACTTATTCCTTTCCAGAAAAAAAACTTACACTACATTGTCTGACATCTGATTATTATGTTTAGAAATATATAATTTTAATAGTAATATAAGATTTATTTATTAATTATATTGATGAAATATATTTATAACTTATTCAACATTACAAAAATTATATTAAGAAAATACTATGTGCATTCACATACAAATTTGGGAGTATATTTCTAACCAAGTGTGATTTATGAACGGGATCGGTGTAGTACATCCATATATGTCTTGTGATTGTGTGCATGGTGATTTCTGCGATGTACGCAACACACAGATGTCATGTTTGCAGACGTTGGTCGTATATTGTCAGCTAAGTCATGTGTGCATAGTGATTTTTTGAAGCTGTCGTCATACGTATATTGTTAGCTGGGTCATGCGTACATGTACAACTTCATCAGTACATTCTCAGTAATAAAGAATTAGTTTGTTAGTTTTTTTTTTTGGTTTGCACGTTTCCTTCCTAGTGTACCTTGTATGGACTCTTGTCCGATTGGATTTCCCTTGTAAATGTACTTCTTTCTTTATTTCTTGAGGGGAGATGTACGTGGTACTAAACATGAGGGGACCATTACATGAGGCAATCGTATATCTTTAGTCCTAGACGCAGAAGGAAAAAGTAGTTTCTTACGTGATTTATTTTTCTTTGGTAGTGTAGCGTGTATCTCATGGACTCTTGGGCTGATTGGATATCCCATGTAAATGCACGTACGTACTCTTAAATATGAGGGAACCATATATCGTTAATCCTAGATTAAAATTAAGATCTAACTGTTATTTGTAAACAGTTGTTAAGGATTAGGCTAACCATAATGGGAAGTAACATACAGTATTAACATGCATATGTTAGTAGTCTAAGTTACTACCTCCATAATGGGCAGTAACATAGGTTTAGTAACATTAAGTTTTTCATTTATTAACTTATAGACTCATCTTGCCATGGTATGTGTTATGTTACTGAGGCCCTTTCCAGTGCTTCATGGTGGACATATGCTAAGCATACCACATAAGAAAAAAATGACATGGCATATAAATTAAGGAGGAAAGAGAGCACTTTGATGACCCCAGGAAGAACCAATGTCATACACGTAAACCTAGGCAAACCACTTTAATGAAAGAAGATGACCAATGCATGAGGGACTTTAGGTGCTAAATCATTAAATACGGTGAGGTTAGCAACAACAAGTTAAGAACATATGCATTGAGAAGTTAAACTGCTAAGTTATTTAATGCTCTTAGCACCACATCTTAGCACGTTTGCACTGGAAGCAGCCTCATAGCAGTAGTAACATATTATTCACTCAATTTCTCTATCTTTTTATTAATTAGCCACAACCTCATATTTTTTGCTTATGTGATATCTATATATTACTATCTATGTTATTTTCATTGTGGGTAGTCTTACCGTGAAGGCTCGTATGGTGCATCCAATTAATAAATATAAGATCTTGTCTTGGTGTGTGTGATGTTACTTATAGTATGAGTAACTAGATATTTTTGTCAATTTGTCTCTCTCCTTAATATTATTATATATGTTACTTCAACTATAGATACTCTTAACCGAGGTCAAATGTCTCAACGGCTCAGGAGCATTTATATACGGCCTTTATATAATGCGAAGACCTGCAGCTCATATCTGTACTTGAAATGAATTTGCCAGTTGATAATGTTGGCGAAGGCTCCGTAGTAACTTGAAGGCATGGACAAAAATGAACTTGCCGGTTGATAATAAGATAATGTTGGCGACGGTCCCCACTACCGTTCATCGCCGAAGTACTATGTCGGCAACAATTACTGACCGATGCTTTTGCGACGGCAGCGTGCACACGAGGCAACGCACGTACTTGGACACAAGCAGGCACACAAGCAGGTAGTTTTATATTTGCGTGTAGCTAGATTGTACGTACGCATTTACTATCTTCGTTTGTGTTTATTGGTCATTTTCGTATTCTGTGTCTAATTTTGATCGTAGATTTGACTAACAAATTAAAAGTTGTATGTCATAAAATTTATATTGTTAGATTCATATTTGGAAAATGTTTCCAATTATATTATTTTTAGGGTATCTATACCTACTAATAAAATAAATAGGTATTCTTTGTCCATCATGTTATTTTGTAGAAAACCCCTGATTTTTAGAAATTAAACTCGCAGTACATATTAAATGTTTTTTTAAAATCCTCATATCTTCTAAGCCGTAACTCCAAATTTAACATGTTATATATGGAATTTGATTAGAAAAATATGTATGATCTGAATATCATGTTATTTGACATGTTAACCATTTAAGAAAATACTATCTAGGATGCAATCTTGATAAATAATGCATTATCCTTCTTTCTTTCATACCGATGTTGATCCGGATTGGGGATGAACACCGTAGCAAAATCATGATTGGAGACGAAATTGATGTTCAATTGCCCGTTTCTTATACGCATTAAACCTACATGCATGTCGTGTTGAAATAGAATATATGTGGAATCTTGAAGTGCGTTATTAGGCTAAGACTATCTTTGTTTGGGTCGTAACTATAAATTCTCAAATTATAGATCATTTTTTGTAAATTAAGAGCATGCGGTATTTTTTTCTCTCGTTGCAACGCACCGGCCCTTTTGCTACTATAACTTAATTTTTAATAGTTAAATCAGAGTCCAAAGTATAATGAGAACTAATAAACCAGAACGAAGGTAGTACAAGGCTACAACCCGCTTGCCTGTTGATCGATATGGTCTCTCGCTGAAACAACCACGGACACAATACGTGGATTAAGACCATAGTGACTGTCCCACCTGTTGACTATTTTCTATTGATCTGATCTAGCAGTATGTTTATAGGGCTCCCGGATGCGGGAAACATCCCTCGCGTTGTCCTTGCTCCAACGACACGGGAGGTCCTCCCAACCCTAGCCGCGGGAGTCCTCCTCCCCTTCCTTCCTTCCTTCCCTCCTTCGTTGTCGAAGGATGCCGCCAGGCTAAGCCGGGGGCGGACGATGAGTGGTGGGGTAGCCGAGATCGGACAATGGCGTGATATGATGGCCGACTGAGATCGGATCCAGGACGGCGGCGACAGGCTCTGGACACGGCCTTGGGAGGCGGTTGAAAGGTTGTTTGCATGCGGGTGTGGCCTACGGCCAGTGCCGGTCGGTGCCCTGCTCCATGCGGCAGCAGATCTGGTGGTCATCTTCTTCATCACCAGTGGTTGGCGAGAGGCTGGGTGGTCAGATCTCGAGATCCATCAACTAGTTCCGGCTATGAGTCAGTGAGACATAGTTGCTGGTGAAAACTGAGCTAATGACGGGTGCTGGCGGCGTTCTACACCATTATCTTCATGAAGGCATCGTCGTGTAACTATTGTCGACCCACTCTTGCTGCTCCGTCGGAAATCCTAGGATTTGGTCTTCTAGATTGGATGATGATGGCACTGCGGTGTCGTTTCTCACTAGGGACCATTGTTTGGGGGCAGCGCTGGAAGAGAGAGACATGAGGTGGAGCGGCTTCATCTGGTCGATGTTTGGATGGAGATGTCAAGTCATGCCTGACCGACAGGTGCTACGCCATGTCATGAATGTTCGGCAGGTGCTACGCGCGACGGATCTTCCAGAGAATTCAAGTTGTGTCGGCTGGTCGTACTTGGAGTTTGCGGTGCGATGGTGGCCTCGACGGATGGCCGGAATGACAAGAATGATGCATATCTCTTTCCTGAAGATGGGTCAGCGGTACGATGATGATGGTGGCTTTTAAAACGAGTGCATATTGTGTACGCTTTAGGTTTGTTGCTGGTTGTAGGTTCCGATACATTATGTGAATTGATCGATGATGACACCGATTTTAGATATGGGAAGTGAGAGCACTTTACAATATTTATGGATGTGAGTGGTGGCTTCTAGTGGCTTGACGTATGTTCTTGTGAGACCTTTGCTGAATAATTAACAAAGATGGATGTATACATCGATTGATGCAGAGGTCGGGGTTTTTCTTCCTTTTTTCAAAAACAAAAAGTACCTCCAACAGATTAAATTTGGCGATGGGTTGATTTCCAAGATACGCGTACTTAAAGTTGCTTATCAAGATAGCTTGCTTACGAAACTACTTCATGTAGGACACCACTTGTCCGATTGTCTTACGACATGCAATCCAACGGTGTGTTGCAATCTGGTGTTAGGTGTCGATGGTTCGATTTTCAACATCGTACCAAAATCGGATGTTAATTGTCGTACGCATAGCAGGTCTTGCTTGCTTAAACTTGGTGGTTTCTTGATTTCCAAGATCTGCTTACTTAAACTTGGAGGTGTGTTGATTTCTAAGATCTGCTTAATTAAACTTGGAGGTGTGTCGATTTCTAGGATCTGCTTAATTAAACTTGGAGGTCTGTCGATTTCTAGCATCTGCTTACAGGGATTTGCAAATGCGAGAGAGAGAGATGTTGTATCCTCAACTCTTTGACCCCCATAAGGATGCCCGCAACAATCAATTGAGAATCTATATGTTGAGACATGAACTGAAAAAATATCTATATGATTTACACAATAATTAGCACTCCATATGCGAGAATAACTAAAAGAAAATATGTGCACATACCCGGAATTGGAGTATTCATAGAGGCGTCCAGTGTTGGAGAACAGGAAGATCCCCACCTGGGCATCGCAGAGGATGCCCAGTTCCTTGCCCTTCTTGAACAGTCCGCTCTTCCTCTTGGAGAAGGTTACCTGCCGGCTTGTCTGGTTTTCGATCTTCTCGATCACCGTCTTTCCCCGGACCATCACTCCTTCGTTGATTCGCAGATCACGCCTTCCTGGACTGGCAGCAAACAGGCCGGCAGGCGGCTGACCTGAGACCCTGCCTATCGACCTGCAGCTAGGTGAGAGAGAAGAAGGGGAGGGATGGTGGCGGTATGGAGAGGAGAGGTTTGGTTTGGAATGTACTGGTACATAGCTAGTGTATTATTTATTGTACTAGTTGTGCCCCATGACCGCCTGGTGCCATGACAACTGACCCGCACATGCACGGACCGACTACCTCTTCTGCTAACCATGACCCACTTCTGGACATAAGTGGTTTTAGAAAATAGATGTCTGGATGGCGTTTCTGTTTATTGAGTTATTTTTATCTTGTCAATGTAAGTAGGCATGCTAGCTCCCACTTACAATTTTCTGCTGGACAAACAAAAGATGCGGGACGAGCAAAAAGACAATGAAAGGTTAGGTCTGGATCAACATGTCTGATGGATGCTATATTATTGTATACGATAAAATAATGTACGGACGGCTATGGACGTAGTGAAGTGCAAAAGAAGCTTGATAAGGTATATGCAGTATCTAGCAGGGGTAATACCACAAAGTGTCCGCTTCTGTACGGTATTATATCTTGGACTTTGATCTATTGTTTCCTAATTTTATAAAAGAAAGTTTATATTTTAACCTTACATATGTACGTGAATGCGGCCCATGTTCACGGAGACAACTTGCAATTCTCTAAAACAATACTTTTGCATTGGATTCTCTCATGTTATCTTACCATCGTCCATTACCAGAGAAATGGGTATTGAAGGGAAGTGGAGTTTTTATACCTGGGCACAAATGCTCCTGCTGTGAACAGTAAAATGCATTTAAAAAAATTATGAAATTGTTTTGTGGCATACTGTACAAAAGAATTGTTGTGCTTGCAAATTTGTTGCTTTCAAATGCTTCAAAAATGTTGCTTTCAAATGCATTTGTGCAGCGTATCGGTTGATCTTTGATATGTTAAAAACATGCTGTTTCAAGCTCCGTGTGTACATGAATACAGGCGGTCGCCACAAAAACCAGTGCCCCTAAGAAAGAAGTTTAAACTGCATGTGCATTCGAGTTGCGAGGGGAAAGCAGACCAATAGCATCCCTCCAACACGTATGGTTCTAGCACATGATGGTACATCCTCCTTCCAAGCTTCCTACAGTGTGATCCGTACTAGCTTTATCTTTTATTAAGAAGTTGTCATCCGTAACCTACGTAGTTGCTTCTTTGTGCGCAAAAGATGCTGTGGCAGCAGACCCGTGCAAAGGATACAACAAAAACACAGGGGCAAGCGAGCGCCTGTCGAGAGACGCTGAGGGCCGTGACCAAATTCGAGGATGCTATAGCGCACGTCGAGACGTCGACGTGTTTTTTTTTTTGCCGGGTAACGTCGACGTGCTCTTCTAGAAATAAGGAAAAGGGTATTCTTCGGTCAATCAAACAAGCTCATGCACATTCACTCCAGCGCTCCCGAAATTGGAAAAATGCTCTGGGAGTTGAAGCCTGTGTGCGCTTATCAAAAAACATGGGCCAACCAAAGAATCTCATCTATAGCTTATCACGCTGGTCCGTACATATATGGTATGTTACTGTTATATATCTCGACTGAGCGACGATTTTTGATCCTTGGCAGCTGTGGATCGCTTAAGCGGTAAGGCATCCAACTTGGAATGTAAAATACTGTCCGGCACCAGTATTTAATTTGGAGTACTGTTGGGGATATAATCCCGTGATGAGACCTGCCTAGGCGGGACCGGATCATACCTGCCGGCTCATAGGCCGGACCAAGGGTGGGCCTAGGAGACTCAAGCCCAAGACGTTTGGCGGCTTACCAAGATGGGTCAAGGTGAGGCCCAGATAAAGAAGGCATGAAGACCCAGGCGGATAAGCCGTCCGGAGACGACTTGCTCAGGAAGGTAAGGCAATGTAGAGATAGACTCAGACACGTTGTAAGAGTTGGTATGAGACTTATGTAACTCGTGGTCTTGACTTCCTATATAAAGGCGAGACCCGAAGCGACTTAGATAGAACCAACTAATCGAGAGCTAGGTCAAGCGAATCCGCTCCCTTATAATCGATACTCCAATCAATACAACACAAGCAGGACGTTGGCTTTTACCTCTTCCTGAAGGGCCGAACCTGGGTAAACTCGTGTCCTTCGTCCCAACCAACCCCTTTGAGTCCATCACCTTCAAAATGGCCTCGAATCTAAGTCCTCGAACATCTGCCATGACAAAACCACGACAGCTGGCGCCCACGTGGGGCTAGCGCTCGATGGTGTTGAGTTCTCAAAGGCTCTCTCCCAGGGTTCGAGGGATACGTGGTCGGAAGGATGAGCAAGAGTCGCCGTGGCCGGCTCTACATCGACGATGCCGGCTGGGGCCCCGAGTCCGACTCTGTCGAGTACGGATTTTGGGTTCCCTTTGGCGGAATCCACGTCTTCATCGGCAAGGTCAGCGGATCTACACCCGGGACGGACGTCTGCACCAACATCGTCGAGTCGGCTCGACACACGCAACCTGCCCAACACGTGTGACCCGCCCGTGCTGACCCGGGCAGGAACCATGTCTTCGTTGGCTTTACTCAAGGTATGGACCTTGAGGCTTCTATGTTGCAGGAGACTCTCGTCTCTTTAGAGGACGGATCTTTGAACGGAGAGGCGGAATCAATCTACCAGCTTCATGATGGTAGGCTCGGGGGCTACGAAGAGCTTTACCCCGAGTCGAAGCGTATTGAGCCGGACGATAATGGGCTGCCGACTCATGCGGCCGTGTTCATGGCGATGTCAGCGTCGGGCCCAAGCAGCACAGCCGTCGGGGTGGCAGACACGGGGGCTGACCTGCCGCCGCCGGCTCAGGCTTCTACATTTGATAAACGAGTTCACAACCCTGATGGCGACTGAAGTCACACTTGAGAATCAAGCCGCCCGGAACTTGGAAATCACAAGACTCAAGGACCAGATGGTGGAAGTCCAACAAGGGATCGGCGCGTTATAAGCTCAGAAGGATGCAGAGGCAGAGCGCCTTAAGGTGGATGCTTTCCGCCTAGAGCTGGAGCTGCAATCAGCGGCTGCGGTGCGGCGGATGAGACATCAATCCCGCCTACCGGAGCAGTATGAGGCCAGAAAACTTTTTAACACGCCGGGAACGGGGCGAACAACGGACGCGCCTGGAAGTCGGCCGACGGTTCGACAGCAGCTTAACCCGCCCCGATGGAACCAGACCTCACCAATTGTTTTTCCAACACCAGCGGGTCATTATTCAAACAAGGCCGAGAACATGGTGGCAGCAACAGCCCGGCTTGAAACAATCCCTATTCCTCAGGAGGCCCCTGTTGCAGAAGAGGTGTGGAACGCCATCGGATACCTTCAAACGGCGATGGCCCAGCAAGAAAAGTATGCCTACAACCGGAGCCGTGTGCATTCAACCCCCTCCCCAGCCGCAGCTTCAGCCGACGCTATGAGTTGCCGGCGGTTTCTAGGAGTGAACAGCACCGGGGCCTGCCACGGGATGATCGGGCGACTCTAGATGCACAGGCGCTCGTGGACCGGGCAAGAGCAGAGTGAGAAACGACGGCTCTGGCAGCGGCGGCTCACCCAGAGCCTGGGCCTTCCGTCTCAGTCGGAGCAGGAGTAACCACCAGGGCCATGGGAGTACTGTGCTTGGTGCCGGCTTTGCGGATCGAGCATCTGCCGAAGGATTTCAAAGGCCCTCGCAAGGTCCCGAATTACACCGCCGACTTACCTACGAAGGCCTGGATTGAAAGCTATGAGCTGGCTATGGAGATGTTGGATGTCAATGACGCGGTATGTGCAAAATATTTTATCATGATGCTGGAAAGAACGGCTCGCACATGGTTGAAGGGCTTGCCACCCAATACCATCAATTCCTGGGCTGTGTTAAAAGCAAAGTTCATCAAAAACTTTCAAGGAACGCGCAAGGAGCCCATGACGATTGTGGATTTGGATCACTGTCTACAACAGGAAAATGAGTCGGCTCATCATTGGTCCGACGGGTCTCGACTATCATCCACTCGTCTGAGTAGATCATGGCGGATCAAGCGGTTTTGATTCTGGAAGAGAATTGCCACTTTACACCTCTGAAGCTCAGCCGGCTCAAGCGCACGTGTCAAGACATGGGGAAGCTCATGGCGGCTCTCACAAAGTACGCCGACTCTGATAATACGAAGGATCCGGGCTCCGATGAGGAGAAGCCTGGCTAGAGTAAACAGAATAACCATGGCAAGGGTGCGGCAAGCAATGGTAACCAAAGTAAGAGGAAGAACCCGGATGGCGTGTCAGAATTGGTAGCCAACACCAGAACCGACAACAATCGTGCTAAAGGCAACGGGAAGATCAGAACACATTTTAATAAGGGTGAGAATCCTTTCAATTTGGAGGAGATGCTCAATAAACCTTGTCCGGAGCACAGTCGGCCAGACAGACTGGCGGGTCACACGTGGGGTAATTGCCACATCATGCAAAAGTTCAAGGACTACAGCATGCGACAGCATAACAACGATGGTGGTGGCCCGCCCAGCGGGTCAGGAGCCGGGTTTGGGCCCGGCGGCTCAAGATCCGGCCATCATGGATAGGGCAACCAAGGAGGACATCATCAGCACTCTGGTGGTAACAATCAACAATAGAATAACCAGTCTAGGTATCAGATTAATCCAAAGCAGCTCAGCTCGGGTCAATATCATGTTTTTACGACCAGCCTCGCAGGCGAGATCAGAAGTTGCGCAAGCGGGCGGTTAATGCGATCATGTCGGCTCTATCGCAATATTTGAATTGGTCTGAGTATGACATAACTTGGAGCCGGGAAGATCACCCGCCGCGTGTTGATGACCCAGGGCTACTGGCTCTGGTGGTGGCCCCCCAAGTGGGAGGATATGTGTTCACTAAGGTACTTATGGATGGTGTCAGCAACATCAATATCCTGTACTATGACACCTTCCGACGGATAAAGCTGCTTGATAAAGATCTTAGGCCTTCCTCGAGAGTCTTTCGTGGTATGGTGCCTGGCAAGTCGTCTTACCCAGTGGGTAAGATTTCTCTGGAAGTTGCCTTTGGTGAAGAGCACAACTATAGGGTGGAGTCTTTGTGGTTTGAAGTGCTCAAAATCAAGAGCCCCTATCATGCTTTCTTCAGGCGGCCGGCTTATGCCAAGTTCATGGCTAGGCCCTACTATGTCTACTTGCAGCTCAAGATGCCCGGGTTAAACGGGACGATTATTGTTCATGGTGATCGGAAGACGACTATTGAGTGCGAGGAACGAGACGTGGCTTATGCGGAATCCAGTTGTGCTGAGGCAGAGCTCAAGTTTTATAAGGAAAATGTTGACCCGGAGGACATGACTTCGCTGAAAAAGCCCACCACAAAGGTTGAGCCGCCCCTCAAATTTTTGGCGGATGATACCAAATTGGTGGATTTCACTCCGGGCGACTCATCTCAGCAGTTCACTATTGCGGCCAATATGGATCCCAAATAGGAAAGCGCGCTCATCGAATTCATCCGTGAGAATCGGGACATCTTCGCATGGAAACCTTCTGACATGACGGGTGTACCGAGAGAGTTCGCTGACCACCACCTTAATGTGGATCCTAAGTTTAAACCAGTCAAGCAATTTCTACGGCAGTTCAATCAGGAGAAACGCAAGGCCATTGCGGAAGAGGTAGCCTGGCTTTTGGCGGCGGGTTTCATCGTCGAGGTCTTTCACCCGGAGTGGCTCGCTAACCCGGTGCTGGTACTCAAGAAGAACGGCACATGGCGTATGTGTGTGGACTACACGGATCTTAACAAGGCTTGTCCGGCTGACCACTTTGCTCTTCCTCATATTGACCAGATCATCGGTGCTACGCCGGGTTGTGATAGTTTATGCTTCCTGGATGCTTATTCTGGTTATCATCAGATCAAGATGGCAGTCAAGGACCAAGATAAGACGGCTTTCGTCACGCCTTTTGGAGCCTTCTGTTACGTGTCTATGCCTTTTGGGCTCAAGAGTGCCCAGGCGACTTACTAGCGTTGTGTACAAAACTGTCTTCACAGTCAAATTGGGCGCAACGTTCATGCATATGTGGATGATATTGTGATCAAATCAAGAAACAAGGAGACTCTGCTTGATGACCTGAATGAGACTTTTGATAATCTACGGGTATACAAGATGATGCTTAACCCAGCCAAGTGTGTCTTTGGCGTTCCGGGTAAGCTATTGGGATTTCTAGTCTCAGAGCATGACATTGAAGCTAACCCGGATAAGATCAAGGCTATAACCTCCCCGTTTGAGCCGGCATGCATCAACATGGTCAGCGTCTGGCGGGACGGATCGCTGCGTTAAGCCGGTTTATATAAGATGATGAAAAATAACGACAACTTTTTCTGGAGTACAGCGGAGGATGAAGCGTTTGAGGCGCTCAAGAAGCAGCTCATTGAGGCGCTGGTCTTAGCCGCTCCAGTTGAGAAAGAACCCTTGCTCTTATACGTGGCGGCTAGTAACAGGGTTGTTAGCGCCACAATCCTGGTCGAGCGCAAGGAGACAGTGAAGGAATATCCGGTTCAGAGGCCGGTTTACTATATCAGTGAGGTCCTGACAGAATCCAATCAGAGGTATCCACATTGGCAGAAGCTAGTATATGAGGTGTTCATGGCCAATCGCAAGTTGAAGCACTATTTCTTAGGGCACCAGATTACAGTGGTTAGCTCTGCCCCGTTGGGAGACATAATTCAAAACAGAGAGGCCACTTGTAGGATTTCTATGTGGGCGTTGGAGCTTGGACCTCTCAATTTGAAGTACGTTCCTCGTACGGCTGTCAAGTCCCAAGCCTTAGTGGACTTCATAAACGACTGGACAGAGTGTCAGTCGCCCGAAGAAAAGCTGGATAACACATATTGGACAATCCACTTTGATGGATCCAGGCAACTGGAAGGATCAGGGGCAAGGGTTGTCTTAACCACCCCAAAGGTGACAAGTTCTGTTATGTGCTAAGGTTGATGTTTCCGTGTAGTAACAATGCAGCTGAGTATGAAGCCCTGCTTCATGGTCTCATGGTGGCTAAGGAGATGAACCTAAGCCGGGTTAGATGCTTCGGCGACTCAGATCTTGTGGCTCAGCAAGTTTCAGGCACTTGGGATTCCAAGGACCCGCAGACGGCGGCTTATCGTCAAACGGTGGATGTCATTGCTGGTCACTTCAAGGGTTATCAACTGGATCATATTGATCATGGCAGGAACGAGGCGGCTGACGCCCTGTCAAGGCTAGGTTCTCAACGAAAGTCGGTGCCGCCTAACGTTTTCTTGGATGTCCAACATCACCCGTCAGTTAAGTTACCTTCAGAGGAAGACTTGGCTATTCCTGACCCGGAGGGATAGCTGGTGGCGGCCCTACATGCTATTCCGAACTGGACTGTGCCTTACTTGGCATACTTGACTTGCAGTGAGTTACCTGATGATGAAAATCTCGCCAGGCAGATCACCAGGCGGTCCAAGTCTATGACAATAGTCAATGGCGATTTACATAAGTCCAGCGTCACGAACGTGTTTCAACATTGTGTCTCACCCGAAGAGGGCAAAGAAATCTTGAATGAAATTCATGTTGGTGATTGTGGTCATCACGCCGGTTCAAAATCTCTGGTGGCCAAGGCCTTTTGACATGGTTTCTTCTGGCTGACGGCTCATAAGGATGCGGAAGACTTGGTCTGCAAGTGCAATATATGTCAAAAGTTTGCCCAGCGTGCTCACGTCCCGGCTGAAGAGTTGCGCATGATTCCAATTACTTCGACGTTTGCAGTCTGGGGGCTTGATATGGTCGGGCCTTTCAAGAGATCCAAGGACAAGAAGACCCACCTCTTGGTGGCGGTTGACAAATTTACCAAGTGGGTAGAAGCTGAGCCGGTTAGGAAGTGTGACACGGCCACGGCGGTTCAATTTATTAAAAAGCTGATCTACCATTTTGGTTACCCTCATAGTATCATCACAGATAATGGTACGAACCTATCCAAGGGGGCTATGTGAACGTTCTGTGAAAGTGAACACATCCGGTTTGATGTTTCTGCAGTTGCTCACCCACAGTCAAACGGTCAGGCAAAGCGCGCTAACGAAAAAATATTGAGAGGTATCAAGCCCCGGCTTATGGTTCCTTTGAAGCGAAGGTCGGGTTGTTGGGTGGAGGAGTTGTCGTCCGTCTTATGGAGCATCAGAACCACTCCCAACAGATCAACAGGTTATACACCTTTCTTCATGGTTTACGGTGCAAAAGCCGTGTTACCAAGCGATATCCGTCATGACTCACCACGAGTGGCGGCTTACGTTGAGGCGGACAATGAAACGGCACGTTAGGACGCGTTGGATGCTTTGGAGGAATAAAGTGATCTGGCGGTGGCTCGATCGGCGATTTATCAGCAAGACCCGCGTCGCTATCATAGCCCGAGGGTCAAGACCCGGACGTTACAGGAAGGAAACTTAGTGTTGTGGTTGATTCAAGATCAGGAAGATGCACACAAGTTGTCCCCTCGATGGTAAGGGCCTTTCGTGGTCAATAGAAATCTCAAGAATGGGTCATACTATCTCATTGATGTCCGAGACGACTCAAATACCTCAGGGCAGGAGACCTGTCGGCCATGGAACACAGCGCATCTACGGCCTTACTATACTTAAGTTGTCAACAGTTGACATTGTACACCATCATTGTACGTATCATATATATATGAATAAAGTTGGCATCCCTGCAAGCCGGGTCCTCTACCGTTTCGCATATCTCAATCTGTGCAAAAAGGTTAAAACATGGTCGTCCAGGGGGCTTCCCACCCACCGGGTGTAGCTTATCACACCCTATCGGTCGGCTCTCAAGCCAAATAGTTTACTCCGTCAACATGATCGTCCAGGGGGCTTCCAACCCACCGGGTGTAGCTCATCACACCTTATCGGTCGGCTCTCAAGCCAAATAGTTGACTCCGTCAACATAATCGTCCAGGGGGCTTCCCACCCACCGGGTGTAGCTTATCACATCCTATCGGTCAGCTCTTAAGCCAAACAGTTGACTCCGTCAACAAAGGTCACTTGGGGGCTTCCAACCCACCGGGTTTAGCTTACACACCGTCTTGATCGGCTCTTAAGGCAAATAGGGTTAAACCTGCCTATAAGCTGATGCTGCTCCGCTAGGCGACCTGCCAAACTCTTACTGGTTAATCTCACCTGGAGACCCTGAGCCGGCTCAAAGAAATTGACGGCCAATCTTGATAGAGACCCTGTACTGGTTAAGGTTAAAACGGTGGCTCTTGTCACGTGAGGGCCGGCTTATGGAAACCAAGGATAAACTCTCCCATCTACTGCCGATTCTCCGCTATGTGACCCGTTCGTACTCTTAGACAGTTAATCCTTGAAGGATGCTGCAATGTTTAAAGTTAAAACGGTGGATTTATGTCACATGAGAGGCAATTTATGGGCTATCACGGTACTGATGCCCTGTTGTGTCTCTTCTGGGACGTCACACTTCCTTTCAGTTAATCTCACTTAGAGACCCTGAGCCGCTCAAAGAAATTGACTGCAATCTCGATAGACACCCTGCACTGCTAAGGAGTTTTAACTCGCGAGTCAGCCCAGCAGAACCGGCGCATGAGTTATTACAAAAAAGCATGTCAGGAAAGATACATCATCTTTGGGTTGCGCTATTTTAAGCCGCCCTCCTAACAATGCAAAGAGTATTCTATTCTCGCAGGTTGGTTAATTACCAGGAGTCGCCACAACATCTGATGGGAGTTGAAAACACAATGCAAATATGTTAAGCCGGACGGTTTCATACGTGCACGATGGCACAAGTTCAGGGAAGACAAAAGTTACTACAAGCCTATTACAAAGCTCTCCGCGGTGCTCAAAAGTTATGACTTAAAAGTTTTTTACACGCCCTGTGGCGGGTCACTAGGTCGGGTTATCCACGGCGTTACCAAGGTCGTCAGTTGGATGGCAGGTCACCCTCCATGATCTGAAGATTGTCTACGTCCCAGTTGCAGTTGGTTAAAGCCGCAGAGGTTGCCTCTTCAAAGAGGGGGGACGGGTCAAGATCAGGAGCGAAGAGGTGCTTACGGCGTGCAGGAGTCAAGTGCTTCACCTCAAAGGTTGGACCGCATACTCTCTTCTTTTTGGCATTGTAAGCCGCCTAGTATGTTGACAGGTCCGCTTCTTCGGCTAGCACTGAAGCAAGGACTCTGGAAGCCTTCATGCAACGGGCGTAGTCAGCCTCCGTGAACTCTAAGCCGTCATCCTTCTTAGAGGGAAACCTGTCCATCATATCTTCGGGAGTCAACTCAGGGGCGAAAGCCAAAGCCCGGCTTATGGCCGCGATGGCTCCATTCCTGGCGGCTGATTTCTTGAGCTCCAGGATTTGCTTGGGCAGGGTGGAGAGTACTTCTAAGATGCCCTTCATGGTCTAGGGGATGTTGTCTTTATGGAGCATTGCCTTGATGGTATAGAGAGCTCGACAATACAGCTGCTCTGATAAAGTGTAGACGGCTTTCAGTGGCACCAAGCTATCAGTAGCGAGTTGCCGGCTCCTTTGACCTACATAAGACAGGTTTCGGATATAAGTCGCCAATATAAGTGTTTACACAAGAGTATTGACTAAGGTATTTAGTACTTACCAAAGATGGTGGAAGACATCTTCGCAATATGGTGCTTCAAGCCTTGCAGTTCATCAGATACAATCATAAGCCGTTGATCAGCATCGTCCGCTCGTTGAGTTAGGGCGGCTTGTTCCGCTTCTTTAGACTTTTTGAAGGTGGCGAAGTCAACGTTAATCTTTGTGAGTTCCTCAGCAGCGAGCCGACACTTCTCGTCTGGTTCGCTTCGGGCGGCTTGCTGAGTGGCCAGATTGCTCTTTAAGATGGTCACATTAGACTCGGCTTCGTTTAAAGATTCCTATGACATAACAAAGAAACTGGAGGGTTAAGTTGCTAGGATGGAGTACTACCAGATGTTGAAGATTAAAACAATGTAATGCAAGTTTCAAATAGATTGCAAGCAATATGCTCGACACTTGGGGGCTAATGTCTATTTTGCTCTCCAAGACTACCATGACGTTCCGATTCATCTTCATCAAGTTAATCCGGAACTTAGGGGCTATAGTTGGCTCTTCAAATTATTTACAATGAAGTTCCCGCTCAACTTCATTGAGCTAAGCCGGCACTTGGGGGCTACATATGTCTCTTTGATCTATCTACATGAAAGTTCCGGCTCATCTCTTGCCAGTTGAGCCGGGACTTGGGGGCTACATATGGCTCTTCAGTCTATCTGCAACGAAGCTTCGACTCAACTTCATCAAGTTAAGCTGGCCCTTTGGGGCTATAGATGATTTTTTGAGAAAATAACTCTAAGATGATAGTTGAGGCCTACATGCTAAGTATTTCTACTTCTACCAAGACTCGAAGACCCGGTTTACCATTAGCGAATACTAAACCAGCTCTTGGGGGCTAAGTAAGGGTATAACGAAAAAAGAGCATGTGTACCTCATATTTCTTCTTCATCAAGCTAACGAGCTTGCGCTCCATGTTCCGGCTGATGGAGAGGCGGTTCAAATAGCCGGCGTGCAGCTCATCGGCGGTTAACTTCTCCAGCGTGAGAGCTCGAAATCCATCTTCTCCGAGGCTTCAGTCTTCTCAGTATGTTTTTTCAAAACATGAGGCGGAGGAGTGTGGAAGCCAGTGACAGTAATGAGGACGTCCGGAGTAGCTGAATCATCAACAACCTTTGAATAGATCGGCGGCTTGGAATTGGTCCTCGGAGGACTCTCAGGAATCATGTCCTGGTTCGTCGGCTCGGTAGAATGATGAGCTTCTTCAGGCGCCTCCATGGAAGCCACAGAGGGATCAACGTGCGGCACAGGAGAATCTGTCTTGGCAGGCTCCGGCTCTCGAGCCTTGGGACCAGGGGTGGACCCGCTGGTCTTCCTTCATTTTGCTTGACCCCTGGAGAGCACAGAAGGTCATAAATTTTACAGATAACAAAGACTCGGACATAAGCATGAAAGTCATGTACTACGGGTTGATCTTTAGAGGTGTCAGAGCAGTCGCTGTAGAGTCGCCAGACGAAGGGGGTGATTCCTGAAAACAATTAAAACAATATAAGGAAGATTCGAATTATAAAGACAAGGTTGATAAAATAAAACCAAGATTGAGTAGATACCTCAGCCGGCCGTTTTCGTTGAGCCGGAGAGTGAGGTAACCTGGCCATGAGGTCGGTAGAGGCAGTGCTTCGGGTCTGGCGTCGGGAGAGTTGTTGTTGCTTTTTCAAAAGAAAGTGGGGGTCTAAGTAAGCAAGAGGATGAGAAAGTGGGACTTTTCGGATGACCCGCCGTATCTTCTGTGGTACAGGATATTCCGAGTCGGATGAAACATAAGTTACCTCAGGAACATTGGCGTGGCTTGTCTCCATTTTTGTCCTGTGAATAATTATTGTCAATAAGGTGCATGAAGAAACGACCAAGAGAATCAAGTTCTACCTTTGAGTCATCAGATTCCAGCTATTCTTGAGGTGCGGTTTTCTTCTTCCGGCCGTCAGCCTTCTTCTTTGACTTCTTCGGAGGAGGAACGTACTTCTTTTTCCAGAAGCCGGTTTGTCCTGAAAGTGTAAGCCAACAGAGGTCAAAAGATTGCAAGATATGTATGGATAGCTAACACGGAAGCAATGAGATCGAGAGTCACCCTTACGTCTGGGGCCGGGTTTGCGGCACAGAAAGGTGCTAACCCGATGGCATGGAAAGACTTTGAAGTATCGTGCACAAGGCTTTTGATGGCAGCCATGATGTTGTCTTCTGACAACAAAGTAGCGTTAAAGCAGAGGGGGGCATTAGCTTCGCCTGTATACTCGCACATAACGCGGCTTCGCCGGCTCAGGGGCATGACCCTCCAAGAAATCCAGCAGCGGGTTAGATCAAAGCCCGTCAATCCATTAGCCATAAGGGCTTTAAGCTTTGCGTGAGCCGGAGCATACTTCGCCCGCTCAGACGCCGACAACCGGCCAAGGAGCTTAGTGGTTGTCTTGAGCCGAGATGGATGATAACCCGGCAAGGAATGCTCTCCTTCTGGAGAGGTGTCTTTGTAGTAAAACCAAGTCCTATTCCAGTCTTTAGGATGACTCGGCATCCGAACAGCCGGAAAGGTCACATCCCTTCGCCTCTGAATGGAGATCTCGCCAAGCTCTAAACTTGGACTAGATGCCACCTCTGTCTGGCGGTTTGCATAAAAGAGCACGCGAAAGAGACCAACGGACGGCTCTTCTTGTAAGTAAACTTCACTGGGTATTTGGAAGTTGCACATGTTGGAGACGAAATTGGGAGCGATGTCTTGAGGGCGCAGCTTAAAGAAATGAAGGACGTCTCGAAAGTTTTTTGAGCCAGGCGGGATAAAACCGCGCACGAGGTGGTCCGCAAACACCACTACTTCACCCTCTTGGGGAACGGGTTTCAGCTCATTGCCTGGAACCTGCCAATGGATGACATATTTGGCTGGAAGGGTCCCCGCATCTACAAAATCCGTCAGGAACTCTTCGGTGACAGCAGAGCCGACCCAATTGCATGAATTGGATGCACGAGACATGGTGGCGACTTAAAACTGTGCAAGGTAACAATGTGTGGCGAGTTAGAAGGTGACAGACAACTAAGGGCGGCTAAAAAGTCTAAGCTCTATCAAGCGAAGTCGCTAGAACAGTTTGATGAGAGTCGGAAGTTCACTGGCGAGTCAAGTTTGCAAGAAAACGAGGCAAATTTTACAAAGTGTGGAAAACAGGTTTCATAGACTATCTATGCAGTTAAGGATCTACAAAATAGAGAAAAATTGAGTTTAGTCTAAACCTAACGACGAACAGTTGAACCACTAACATTTGAAGACAGCGGAAAGAGCAACTACGGATCTACGCGGTGTTGTTATTAACTTCCTACGGTCTACCGCAATGGAAAAGAGGACATTATCATGTTCGATGATCTATACACTATCTGACATTGCGGGGATCTCGTGTTCTAGCAGCGGAGAAACTCCATGAAAACCCTACCAAGAGCTACAGATCTAGGGGAGGAGAAGAACTCACCGGAGATGACGGATGCGAGTAGAGCTCTGGTACGATCAGGTTGATGCAGCGGCCTGGCGCGACGACGGCGAGGAAGCTTCACCGGAGCGAGATACGCTGGAGCGACGGCATCGGTAGGTGGAAGAAGAAGCACGAGCGGAGAAGGAAATGAAGACCTCCCTTCGCGGTCCCATTTAACAGGCCAAAGGTGGAAACGGGTGCGAGAATCCAGGCGACAGAGGTTGATTGACCGAGACGGATGCCTCGATTCTCGGGCCGTCAGTTTAATAGTGGAAAGATCCGTTGCGGACGTCAGGGAATCTTTTTGATAAATCTGGTGTGATGTCACGGCGGGTCATTTTTATCTTACTTTCAGGGGATAACAAGCGAGGCTCGCCGCCAAGAGAGATGAAAGGTTGAAATGAGCAAGCTGAAATCAACCTGGGGCCTAATGTTGGGGATATAACCCTGTGGTGAGACCCGCCCAGGCGGGGCTGGGTCATACCTGGCGGCTCATAGGCCAGACCAAGGGTGGGCCTAGGAGGCTCAAGCCCAAGACGTTTGGCGGCTTACCAAGATGGGCCAAGGTGAGGCCCACACAAAGAAGGCCTGAAAACCCAGGCGGATAAGCCGCCCGGAGACGACTTGCTCAGGAAGGTAAGGCAATGTAGAGATAGACTCAGACACATTGTAAGAGTCGGTATGAGACTTGTGTAACCCGTGGTATTGACCTCCTATATAAAGGCGAGACCTGGGGCGACTTAGACAGAACCAACTAACCGAGAACTAGGTCAAGCGAATCCGCTCCCTTGTAATCGATACTCCAATCAATACAACACAAGCAGGACGTAGGCTTTTACCTCTTCTTGAGGGGTCAAACCTGGGTAAACTCGTGTCCTTCGTCCCAACCAACCCCTTTGAGTCCATCACCTTAGAGATGGCCTCGAACCTAAGTCCTCGGACATCTGCCGTGACAAAACCACGACAAGTACATACCAACTTTTGGTGCAATTATGTACCCATGACCTACTCAATGTTGTGATCTCTCTTGATTGCTTTGTGCTTGTCCTTTTAAATTCAGAGATTGCTCCAAATTCCCTCCCTTCACTAGCAGAAAATAGGGCTTTGGTTTTGGCCAGATAAGAGCAACAATCTCAGTCAAGCTACAAACCGGGACTAATGAGAGCATCAGTCCCGGTTCGAGCGGCCAGGACATCGGTCGGGCCTCGATAGACACCAGTCCCAGTTCGGTTGGGACCTTTAGTCCCGGACACCAACTGGGACTAAAGGGCCTTGTTCCTAGCGCAGCCCCTTTAGTCCTAGTTTGTGACTGAAACCGGGACTAAAGGTCGTTCTTCAGTCCCGGTTCTAGACACCAACTGGGACTAAAAATATTCCTATATATGCGCCCTGCCACGCCCTCTCCTCTGTTTTTGGCCGAATTTGGTGGGAGGTATGTGTTGTGCTCTCTTCTCACTTTCTATGCATACGGGGTGTTCAATGAAATGTCCGAGCCACACTTAATCTTTGTCCTCTATTCTTCCTCCAAGTTTGACCTCCAACCTCCATTTTTCCAAAGATTTGTCTAGGTTTGGCGATGCACCAACTATCCAAGTGTTCCAAAAAGGTTCACAACTTCAACATTTCATCTCTCACTGCTAGTTTAGCTCATTTCAAATGCTCTAGAAGTAGTGTGGTTTGTATGATTTACATAGCTACTTGTATACTTGTTTGTTATTATATAGTGCCATGCTTTTGGTAGACGCCCCCGTCGGCTCTCGTCCGTTCTATGATTCTGATGTGGTATATTATATTTCGTAACTATTTTTTCATTTAGTGTTGATGACGATTATGCGGACCAACTTGACATAGATGTCTTTATCTAGGAGGTATGTGAACCGGAAGTTCCAACCGGCCCTATTATGGAGAGGTAAAATTAATTTGAAGAAGAAAACAATTATTTGAAAGAAAAATTGAAAAGAGTTGAAGAAGTGAAGATGAAATTGTAGGTGCATGTTGTCGATATCGTCGATCTACACAAGAACCAGATGGATGCAATGCGCTTAAAGAATAGAAAGATTAGAAAATATTCCATTGATAATGAGGCTTGGTATCATTATGTTGTTGGATCAATTCTTACCTTAGTTGCAATTTTCATCGCATTTGTTGTTACATTTAAATATTTTACATATTTGTATGTTTGTTTCAATATATGTCTTAATTAGATGCTCTAGAGAGTTGTATGTTGTTCTATGAGAACTATGTATGAACTATTTGTATTTATGAAATTTGATCACTATTGTAATTTGGTTTTAATGTGATGATGAACTAGTTTTAATTTGGTCATTTCTCTATGCACGATGTTATGTAATGGTTTTTGATATACTTAACTATATAATGCACACAGATGAACCGGAAATGGATGTATGGTGACCGACGCACCTCTGACAACATTACGGGCCAGCGTAATTTTCTTGAAGTCGCTAAGGCAAACAAGCACAATGATTTTATGTAATGTCCATGTATTGTCTGTGGGAATACGGAGGATTACTCTTCCGGGAAAACACTTCACCTCCACCTGCTTGAGAAGGGTTTCATGCCATACTATAATGTTTGGAAGAAGCACGGAGAAAGGGGGTTATGATGGAAGACAACAAAGAAGAAGAGGAGGATGAAAACTATCCTATGTACCCTGAATACGGTGATACTGCAGTGGGGGAAGCTGAAGATCAAGAGGCACCAGATGTGCCCGCTGATGATCTTCGTCGGGTCATTGTCGATGCATAGGGAGAATGAGAAAGTGAAAGGGAGAAGTTAAAGTTCGATCGCATGTTATGGGATCACAGAAAACAATTGCACCCAAATTGCGAAGATGACAAGACAAAGCTCGGTACCACACTGGAATTTGTTGCAATGGAAGGCAGAGAGTGGTTTATCTGACAAGGGATTTGAAAAGCTTCTAAAAATAATAAAGAAGAAGCTTTCAAAAGATAACGAATTTCCTGACAGTACGCATGAAGCAAAGAAGGTTCTCTGCCCTCTAAGATTAGAGATGCAGAAGATACATGCATGTCTAAATGACTGCATCATCTACCGTGGTGAGGAGTATGAGAATTTGAATCCATACCCGGTATGCGGTGCATTGTGGTATAAGATCAGAAGAGATGACCCTGGTGATGTTAAGGGCGAGCACCCAAGGAAGAGGGTTCCTGCCAAGGTGATATGGTATGCTCCTATAATACCACGGTTGAAACTTCTGTTCACGGACAAAGAGCATGCCAAGTTTTTGCGATGGCACAAACAAGACCGTAAGAAAGACGGGAAGTTGAGGGTACCCGCTGATGGGTCGCAATAGAGAAAAATCCAGAGAAAGTGGCCGGACGGTGCAGGTGACGCAAGGAACTTATGGTTTGGTTTAAGTGCAGATGGTATTAATCCTTTTGGGAAGCAGAGAAGCAATCATAGCACATGGCGCGTGACTCTATATATCTATAACCTTCCTCCTTGGTTGTGCATGAAGTGGAAGTCCATTATGATGACAGTGCTCATCCAAAGCCCTAAACAAACCGGCAACGACATTGATGTGTACTTAAGGACATTAGTTGATGAAATTTTATAGTTGTGGAATAAAAAAGGTGTATGTGTGTAGGATGAGCACGAATAGGATGAATTTGACCTACGAGCGTTGCTGTTTATAACCATCAATGAATGGCGTGCTCTTAGTAAACTTTAAGAACAGACAAATAAGGGATACCAAGCATGCATGCACTGTTTAGATGAGACTGAAAGTATATATTTGCACAAATGCAAGAAGAATGTGTACCTGGGACATCGTAGATTTCTTGTGACTAATCATGTCTTAACAAAGAAAGACAAGCATTTCAAAGGTGAGGCAGATCACCGAAAGAAGCCTGTCCTCCGTACTGATGATGATATACTTGATGTGGTCAAGGATTTACAAGTAATCTTTGAAAAGGATCCTGGCGGATAATCTGTTCCGAATGGGAAAGACGGAGACGCCACCATGTGGAAGAAGAAATCTATATTTTGGGAGCTAGAATATTGGAAAGTCCTAGAGGTCCGCTCTGCAATCGACATGATGCTCATGACGAAGAACCTTTGCGTGAACCTGCTAGGCTTCTAGGGTATGTATGGGAAGATAAAAGATACACCGAAGGCATTGGAGGACAAGCGACATATGTACGAAAAAGACGACATGCATCCAATGCAGTGTCAAGGTCCCGTCAACTACATTCTTACCAAAGAAGAGAAGAAATTATTTTTGAATGCCTCCTGATTATCAAGGTCCCGTGTGGTTTCTCGTCGAATATAAAGGGAATAATAAATATGATAGAAAAAAAAAATCAAAACCTAAAGTCTCATAACTAGCACGTAACTATGACACAACTGCTTCCGGTTGCATTGAGGGTTTAAATTGACCGAACACACGTACCGTATACTAACCGAACACGTCTGCGTGTGTTGAAGCAGGCGTAGAGTACGCCCCGCCAACGGGGATGGATTCCCTGAGGAAGACGCGGGAGGAGAGCTCCCGGCGAGTCGTGTCCGCCACGCTCTACGTCTGCAGGCAGAAGCAGTCCAGCGTCACGACGGCCGTGGTGGAGGGCGACACCAAGGAGGCCATCTGCCGTGCCGTGGAGGACTATGCACGCCGACCTCCTCGTCCTCGGTAGCCGCGGCCTAGGAATGATCAAGACGTACCGTGCGTGAGCATCTTCGATAACAGACTTTGATTCTGAGTGCGGCTTAACAACTTCAACCTATGTGGCAGAACCAAAGAATACATCCTGTTCCAAACCAATTCCACCGAATTACAGTTCAAATTTCAAAATTTCATAGTTGATTTGGTTGGGGTGTGCCAAGCCCAGGCAATAGTGCAACGGCTGGGCAACACCCAAGAGCCCCGACAGCAAGCTCCCATGGTGGGCTCTCTCTCCATAAAAAATAATTTTAATATCATTATGAACGTGTAGTCCACATATCAAATATTAAAATGATAAGAACAAATACTACATTTGATCTTAGTCAAAAGGCCGAGAAAGGTATGAGTTCTAAAGTCCTTATTTCCCATATACAACAATTCTCTTACTCGGGTTTAAGTTGTCGTCACCCTCGCAACCCACTATAAGCAAATCATGAACATATTGCAACATCCTCCAACGATAATAATCCATGTGTGCGCGGCACAGAAGGAACTACAGGACAACATCATAATAAAATATATAACTCAAACCAATCACGATCATCAATACACCCATAGGACAAAAAATCTACTCAAACATCATAGGATGGCTACACATCATTGGAAAATAATGTATAGCATAAAGCATCATGTTCAAGTAGGCAGTACAATTGGTCGGAGGAGGGTTGACCATTGATAATAGACGATGGAAGGTGATACTGGTGTTGAGGAAGACGACGGAGTTGTTGGTGGACATCGTCCCTCCTACTTGGAAACTGTGTTTGGTTTTTCTCCAAAAAGGAGAGGAGAGACAACACAATACAGATAAGTATTTGCCTCGGTGAGAACCAAGATTATCGAACCAATATGAGAATCACACAAGTTCCCATAGTCAGCACCTACACACACAAAATCAATCACTTGCACCCAACGCGGGCAAAAAGGTTGTCATGCCCCTTGAACTCGTTACATGCAATGATTAAATACTGATAGTTGATATGTATAAATAGGAAATAAAATAATAGCAAATAAAATGCAGCAATATTTTTAGGGTTTTAGTAATAATGTCTATATAGACCTGGGGGCATAGTTTTCTCTAAAGGCTTCTCTCTCGAAGATAACATACGGCGGGTTGATAGAAAAGCATATAAATATGAAATGTGTATTCACGACAATGATCATGTATAGGCGTCACATCTATAAGCAAGTAGACCGGCTCCTCGCTGCATCTAGTATTATTAATCCACTCATCGACCGCTATTCAGGATGTTCTAGAGTATTCGGTATGAAAGAGAGTAATGCTTTGAGCAAGATTACATGACGTGGAAAAAGTAAACTCAATTAATATGAATAAACCCAATAATTTTAACCTTGATGGCAGTAATACAATACGTATCACGTCCCCATCTTTCACTAGGATTGAGCACCGCAAGAAACCTATCACAACGCACCACTTCCATTAAAGATAAATCAATCTAATTGGTCAAACTAAACCAATAGATCGAAGAGAAATACGAAGCTATAAAACTCATGCATAAAAGAATTTAGAGATGACTCAATTACTATCCGTGAATAATCTAATCATAAACCGAGAATTCATCGGACCCCAAAAAACGCACCACAAAGAAGATTGCACCGAATAGATCACCGCGGGAATCACGGTGAACTTTGTATTTAAGTTCAGAAAGAGAGAGAGAGAGAGTGAGAGTGTGAGAGAGTCTCATCTAGGTACTAGCTATGGACTCGTAATCACGATGACATTTGGACTTCGTTTGGTATTGGTTTTCTGAAAGGCCAAGAACAAACAGAAAATAGCAACTGACACTGGGCATTGGGTTAATAGGTTAATTCACTAAAATGATATAAATTAGCATAAGAATGCATATAAAGTATCCTAGAATGATAAAATATTAGCATGGACCAATCCAAAATTATAGATACATTGAAGATGTATCAGCATCCACAAGCTTAATTCATGCTCGTCCTCGAGTAGGTTAATGATAAAAATAGAATTTTTGATGCAACATTGTACGCAACATGTAATATTTTTTTGGTATGATCTTTGAGAAACGATGAACTAATAAACATCAACATAATAATATCCATAAACATAAATAACATGATCATTAACTTTTAAAATATACAATCGTTAATGAACAATACTCCTCACTCATTTTATCATATTAGCGTGGCATGCACTATAGGAATCAGTTACTTTGCCGTCTGCCACAGCAGATGGCAAAGGACCAGGCCATGGACGGCAAACAGCTTTGTCGTCTGCTGGCTAACGGACCCACTTTAAGCATTGAAAGTCACGGTAGTCATCACCTTTGCCATATGCAGAATCACAACGGACGACGAAGATGTTTGTCGCCCGCCTTCCTAGCCTAGCTGACGACAAAGGACCTAGATGGCATAGTATAGCTGTTAGCCCCATTTGGTGGCTAACGACAGACTTTGCCTTCTGCCCTATGACGTCAGCTGAGGGCAGAATGATCAAATGGGCCAAACATGGTGCTCCAAGGTTGCACAGGTTGCTGCCACGTGGGACCTTTGTCATCTTCCTATCGACGACAAAGGGCTTTGCCATCCTCTAGCAAACGGCAAAGTGCCTGTATTACCACTTTTTCTGTTTTCTGTTATTTCCCTGTATTTTCACAATCCATATATGATATATATACTTGAAGCATAGGCCACGTATTCCAACAAATAGTATTTAGTATCCAACATCATCGTGAAATATTGAACAAGAGAACACATAGGCTGTTAAAAAAAAACAATACATACATAGTTTCACACTATTCATCCATATATACATACATAGTTTCACATTGTTCGTTGATACAAATCAAAACAAAAACTAAATGCTAGCAGTCCATCCATACGAACTTGCATGAAAATTACTAGTCTACGTTACTCTTCATTGTCGATATTCTTATGTTTGACAGGCGAAGTGATGTTTATTTAAAATTAACAAACCAACTGGGCGTGGTTACGGCTAAATTCGGACAATCTGGAGATAGGTTGCCTTGCATCTTTTTTGTTTTGTTTTTGAGGGCAGGTTGCGTTGCTTCTGCCAAAGCTTAGCCTGTAAGCAACCGTCTGACTTCTAATTAAAATGACACAACCTGCGTACCACTCGTCGTTTCATAATACGGCTGCTTACACAAGTTGTACTCACACTCTATATAATCTACATACTCATCTACTTTTTTCACCTCGTACAAACGGTGGCCCACTTTTTGTACAAACCCACATGGAAAAGCTCCACTACCATGTGCAACTACTCCGAACTAGGAGTAGATGTCGTCATTGGGGGTCGCTTTCTGTGTTGCTTCCTACTACTCGTCTTCCTCCCCACCCTCCCCCATCACCTCGAGAGCTCAGACACCCATTTAACAATCCTCCCACCCACCCAGACATAAGCCCCATTTCCTTCCAGAGTCCAGACTCCCCAAGTTTTGGTCCGAGCCGGTCAAGAGTTCGCGGGGAAGGACGGGCGGACGGACGCGCTGCCTTAGACGCCTCGGCGATCGACGAGACAGCAAGTAAGATTCAAGAGCCGTGTCACTGAGAATTCTTAATACTCTCCCATTAACTTACGGCAAATAATTCCGTGACTCCTCGTCGCGGCATTTGAGCCGTTCTCTTTGTTAATGCTTATCATACGGGGCCGTTTGTTTGTCTGGGCAGCTTCTCTTCTTTCGCTCCCTTCGTTATTTTCTTTCAGACGACCGAACAAGAAAGACAGAAAAAGACAGGCGATTCAGCACTCTCTCTAGGGGTTCCGGCGTGGCCACCTTCGACGGCTCCGTAGGCTCCAGAGTCGGCGGATCCGGACGGCTCCTCCCGTCGCCGGAGATCCACCTTCGGCACCCGACTCTGGTGCAAGTAGTCCGCCGGAGTCAACTCACCAGTCCCAGTTCGTTGTAGCCTTGTAGGGAAGAAAAACTCTCATGCTTACTCTCCGCGGTTGACACCACCGGCAACGACGCCGCCTGCCTGTGAGAGCAGAGGAGGCGGGACCGGATCAGGCGAGGTCATGTCGGTTGGATGAGCTGAACTGAAGAAGTGGCATAAGTTTGTTAAACAAACAGCAAAATAGGAAAATGATTGGAGACGTTTTATTGTCACATAATCCATCTCACTACCGAAGGCATCCTAGCTTTATTTTACTATAATATACTTCCTTTGTAAACTAATATAAGAGTGTTTAGATTACTAAAATAGTGTTCTAAATGCTTTTATATTAGTTTACAAGGGAGTAGTTAGTTATTACTGGTGTTCTTTGTGTGGTGTTCGTTTCTTTCATTTATTTCATTGATTTGCACCGGTTTTACTTGAAGTGTTGTTTTGCTCCTGGGTGCATATAGACCTCAGATGAACGGTACATTTAGTAAAATTAGGAAAATGATTCTGATATTTTTGAAATGTTGAGCTAATAAACATTGCTGAGTGTTCTAATAATGCCAACATTCGTGATGGGTGCCCAGACCTTCACGGATGTTTTTTCAGCTTGAGATTTTGCATGTTTTTTTCTTCTTTCGCATGTTGGTAATACAATCAACTATGTATGTCTAAACAACAATGCCTTTTTGATTTTACAGTTCGTCCAAGTGCATACGCATCGTAGTTTTAAATAGCGGGCTATAGTATTCTACATTTGGCAGTAAATTAATGCTATAGTGCCCTAAATGGTGCCATAGCTCGCTAAATAGCATTGAGTTGTCCACGATGCACTTACCACGAGGCTCGAAATGAAGGGCTGAGATAGCTCACCGTTGAAAACTATGATATGCAACCAAATGTAGAAACTCCCTGTCCCGATTTACTTTTACTTCCTACGCTCCTAAATATAAGTCTTTTTTAGAGATTCTACAATTAGAGTACATACGGTTGTACAGAGACGTATTTTAGATTGTACATTCATTCGTTTTGTTCCGTATATAGTCCCTATTGGACTGTCTAAAAAGACTTATATTTAGGAACGGAGGGAGTATGTTCTAACGGTTTAGGGTACAACTGGGATGTATTTTTTATTCCTTTTTGGGGCAGGAGAAGATAGCTAGACATGAGTAGAAATGTTTGCCCGTCCATTGCTAATGCACTTACCATATGTGACATGTAATACTCCCTCCGTCACAAAATAAGGGTCCCAAACTTAGTACAACATTTTACCAAAGCTAATATAAAGGTGAGACATTTATTTTGGAACGGAGGCAGTAGTCAGGTTTTTTTTTCGAAAAGGGACCTATTTTTCCTTTTTCTGTGTTTTCCATTTCTGTATTCTTTTATTTATTTATTTTCCATTTTAAAAATTTGAACATTATTTTAAATTGTTGAATAAATTTATATTCAGTAACAACTTTTTGGCTCAAGATCTATTTTGAATTTGAGGACTTTTTTTAGTCAGAAAACATATTTGAATCGAAACACTTCTTTGAAATTAATTAACATTATTAAATTGACAAACATTTTTCAAATTTACTAACATGAACACTTTTTCATATTCCGATATTTTTTTAAGCTTTCATACATCAATTGTTAATTCACAAATATTGTTTTTAAATCCTAGAGTATTTTTAAAATTCATGAACATTTTTGAAGTGCCCAAAAATATAGAACTGATGAAAAAAACCCGATAAAATTGTTAGAATTTTGGAAAATTTTGGATTCCTAGAATGTTTCAAAGTCATGAACTTTATTTGAAATCATGAACACTGTTTCAACTGACTAACTTTGTTTCAATCCCCGAACATTCAATGAAAAATAAAAATAAAAATAAAGAAAGAAACTAGACAGGGGCACCTTACCCCCAATGGGCTGGCTCAAAGGCGCGCGTGGTGCATGTTTGCTGCGGCAGCGCCCCCGTATGCCCTCAATTGCAGCTCCAACAACCCCCACAGCACTTTGTGCCTCCATATGTGGGACATTCTGTCTCAATTAAGAAATTTGTGGCACAACCACAAAGAGCAACGCCGGACCATTTAGCCAGCATAGGTCCCATAGGATCTGAATTTTGGGGACCATTGATGTCCTGTCTTTTATCAGTTTTGCGAACTTTTGGGGGGCACTCAAAAAACAAAAAAGGGAACTTTTTCGTCTGGTTCTTATTTTCAAATTTCTTTTTTCTTTTTTCATGATATTTTTAGTGTTTTTATTTCTCATTTTATTTGTTTGGTCCTTTCTTCAAAATTGTTCTACAAATTTATAAATATGTTTATGTTTTCATAATATTCAAAAATACTGGTGTTTAAAATAATAATAAAATCAAACAAATCTTGTTTTAAAATTATTCACATTTCCAAAAAAAGCAAATGTTTATGTTTTTTGAAAAATTGTTCATGAAAAAGGTTCGTTGAGCCACATGTCACCTCTCGACCAGATCAGACCACCACGTTGGCTTCCGCCATTACTAGGAGTCATCGCCAATGTTCATTTTCTCTTTTGATGTGCCTCCCATCACATAGGAATAGGGTACGTCGTCGCCACGGCCAGAGTAGAAGCCAGTGACCGATGTAGGCTCCAGTTGGACGGCCAGCAAAAGGATATGGTGTCAGCCCCAGGTTCCCCAAGAGGACGGTAGTGGGGTCATGGGTTTTTTTGAAAATGGAAAATTAAAACTGATACTTGTAAGTAAATAGGTGGTGCCATATCCAATATTAACGGAAGTGAAGATTTTCAGCATGGATGGAAGTACACATGTCGGCGAGGGTTCCAGCAGCAGCAGATCCTATGGGGCGCTGGAGGACTACTACATCCCAGATTACATACTGAATCCGGACTCGGAACCAGTCATCACTGATCAAGTACCATGCTGCCCTGTGGTAGTCTTCATCAACTCTCGAAGTGGTGGCCAACTCGGAGGTAGTTTGATCAAAACCTACCGTGAAGTGCTCAACGAAGCACAGGTATGTACCCAGCCTGGCTAGCTGCCGCTGAAACCTGGGTTTCTCTTTTAGAAGGAATAAACCTGGTTTTTTGGGACCATGGCATCTTCTCGAATCATTTTGTCTCTCAATTTGTTTGGCACAGGTATTTGATCTCACGGAAGAATCACCTGACAAGGTGCTGCACAGACTGTATGCCAACTTCGAGAAGCTCAAGTCGGAAGGTGATGATTTTGCTGCTGAGATTCAGAGGAACATGAGGCTAATTGTGAGTGTCCTATCTATAAGATTGTCTATATGCAAAAAGATACCTGTGTATTAACAAAAGGAATGTGAAATAGGTCGCTGGAGGTGATGGTACGGCAAGCTGGCTGCTTGGAGTAGTTAGTGATCTTAAGCTATCCCACCCACCTCCTGTTGCCACTGTGCCTCTGGAAACCGGAAACAACCTCCCCTTCTCATTCGGATGGGTATGTTAGTTAGCTTGTGTTTTTTATTTAATTACGAACACTTATCATCGTCATGCTCTACTTTTTGTTTCCTGCTCATAAATAAACGCGAGCATCCTATTTATGTATATGTCATAAATTTTAATCTTAAATAATGTGTAGGGATTTTCCTAGTTGGTAATAACTTGGTAGTATTGTGCATGCCATCCATATTGCTATATGTGTGATTTTGTTTGCTTTTTGGGCACTTCATTTTACCTGCTCTACAACGGTCATGTAGAAGTCCATGCTCTAGTTCTCAGTTTACAGCGAAATATTATATTATAAACACTAACATTTGACATGACTCCAGGGAAAGAAGAACCCAGCTACTGATGAAAAGGCTGTGAAATCATTCCTTTGGCAAGTAAAAGGAGGAAGAGAAATGTCTATTGACAGGTATATAGATCCCACATAGGAACATAGTTCTGCCTATTTTGTTTTTGTCTATATCGCCTTCTTCCGAAGGAAACAAATCTCTCATTTTCATTTCTTGTTCCACTCAGTCTAGCTGCATCCTGATTTCTGTTTCAGTTGGCACATCATCATGAGGATGCGAGATCCACATGGAAGCCCATGTGATCCTATTGCTCCCTTAGAGCTGCCTCATGCAATGCATGCATTCAACCGTGTATCGCGTTCTGATTCGATCAATGTGGTAAGTCGTATACTTATGTCTCCTGTTGTTTCTAGTTGATTTGTTTCATTTGTAATCTATTATTACATATGAAAAGTACCATGCATCATGTTGGGCCTAAACAGCTGAGCTTCTAACATGATCTAACGCTGGAAGTAGTTAACTTCCAACGGAATGTGTCCGATTCATGTGAATGGTCAAATGTTTTCAGCAATTCACCAATCGACGGTCACTGAAAGTCAGCATTCAACAGAACCCGACACATCAGAGAGGCAACTGGGACGTCTTCTTGTTGCACAGTATGATAGAGGCGTGGATATTAGATGGCTTAAAATGTGCCCCCAACCAAGTATCTTTCCACAACCTAGTAGCTCAGTCATTGCCTAACACAAATGTCCCTTTGCGAAAAAAGTCATTGTTGACAGCCATGAGGCCTTCTCAATTGGACGAGTCTTTGCCTGAACCTTGGAGAAGGTTTTAGAATGTTATTACTTATTGCCTAGCAATCCTTGTCATATATAGCGTCCTTGATAAGTAACGCGTAGAGTCATGTTCTCAGCAAACACTTATTTTTTATCTCAAGGCCGTCCACCCCCAGTATCCCCTTGATCCTTTGGGCGATACGACAATTCATCTCACCAGCCGATATGTACGCTTATGTTCATCAAATTGCCAATAAGATCTAGAACTATAGTAATCCAACATTTTCCTCCATCCTTTGGGTATTTCAAGGGCTAATAACTTGAATATTGGTAGTCTCCTGAGAGCAGAGCGTTGGTCAAAGTCAGCCTTGCCCAATAAGACATGAGCTTTCCTATCCAACATGCCAACTTTTTTCTCGAATCGGCCTTCAATACCTTTCCATTCCTTGTTAGGCATTCTACAGTAATGTATCGGAATTCCAAGATATTTGTACGGGAATGACCCACTTTCATAGGTTGTTACCCTCACTTGAATGCACCTCACACCACCACCCCCGGAATCACTCCGTGGCCACATGACTCGGCAAAATTACTTTGCTGGTCACTCATACAATCTTCCAACCATGAGCGGCTAAATATTTTGTGCTGACCGAGTCACTCGATGCACACTCCTTGACCTACCAAGCAGCTATATGAAAGCACTTATATGTCTAGTGCAGCTCCATGCCAGAACTAATTCTCTCCGTCGTGCACTCCCCCCCCCCCCCCCTCCCTTTTTTTTGGAAAAGGAGGAACGCAGCCCCCGGCCTGTGCATCAATCGATGCATGCAGCCATATTATTAAAAAGGTTCGAAAACAAAGTCATAGATCTACAACGGGCTCACGAAGTGAACCCCCTAATTCATGAAACTTCAGTAGCACACATGTAACTCACATATGACTGACTCTATTGCAGCTAAAGCGAGGGGGGGGGGGGGATCACAGCCATCACTTCATTGTTAGGTGCAGTGATATTGAGGCCACATCCCAGGCGAACACGTACTAACTGTGGACAAGAGAGAGGTGAGGATGAATGAGGAGATAAGAGAATCACTACTGGCTACAGATGTTAAGGAGCAGCATGTCGTGCTACCATTTTCGGGTGAATGTTTCCGTTGGGGAGCTCGGCGATGTAAATGCATGCTGATCTACTTCTGTGGGCTTACACGTTTTATTTTAGTCTGTTTACAAAAGTGGACACTACTTATACGTGAGTTTTGTTATTTGTTCTACATGAGGGAGGCACAGTTCACATATATGCATCCTCGCCCTAAACTATGTTCCAAAGAGCATTTTCACTACTCTGAACCTTTATATTACTTTTATTTAGAATCACCGACTTAGATCTTGTTTTATTAGAATTAGTGTGGCAGCTCGAAAGGAACCACCAATTACTGAAAATACATCAGATATTCAATTATTTTTTCTCCAGGAGGGATGCCACACGTTCCGCGGAGGATTTTGGAATTACTTCAGCATGGGTAAGAGAGTCTGTCCGCTCAATACTTATATCACAGAAGGATGCATATACTTCAATCATAGTTATTTTATGTCATGATACTAGGTAGTGCATCACAATACTTGGAAGTAGATGTGTTTTGTACTAATTTCTCAAGCATATCCTCATTAAGATAATTAGCCATCAACACATGCTTCTACAATGGCTAGACAAAATTACATTAACATATATAATTGGAACTCCTATTAACAATTGTTGAATGCAAAATTTATTAATTTAATACAATAATGAACATCATAAGAATGTGCTTTCGAATAATTAAAATTAATTACATGCAAGTCCATGTGGACATATATTCTCAAGGAGAAAGAAGAAAAATAATATAATAAGTCCAGGGTCACCTAAGGCACAGACATGTGTGCTTTGCAAATTAATTGGACATATGATCCATTTGGCATCAAATTCACAAATATAACACACATTATGTAAATCGTACATAATCGTAAAAGAAAGGTTCTAGATAGTTGTCTTGGATATATTCCATGTTATCTGCTGAGTCCATGAATGCATTTTTATCCTTTGGAATATTATATCTTGCTTAAGAATTTTTATATGGATATGTTATGGCTCTGTAGACTATTAACAAAACGGATGAAACTGATGAATCATTTCATGTGCTATGTTTCCCTTTTGTTGATAGTGTCTGAAATTTAACTTTAACCACACGACGCGAATATAGCATCAAATATGTGTCAATTACGTAGAAACAAACTTCATTATAAGATTTTTTTTAAATGTACTTGTCGATGCATACTGTGTATATTTAATTTTTTGTTAGAGAATATTTTCATTTGCATGCTACACAAAATGACAGATTCGTAGATATTTTTTATCTCGCATTTCATAATTAGATCTGCATGTAGTCGTTAATTTTCTTAGAAAAATAATACATATATGAAGTGGACATTTACATGTATATTAGAAACGAAATCCGGGTTAGTTTGAACAATTAGGGAGGACCTCAAGTTATCAAAGTTTGTTTTACAGCTAACATAATCAAGGCTTAGTAAAATGTGCACATGAAAAAATGCAGTTTTTAACGCAAATGTGTTTGGACAATTTTTCGTTCCTGACTAACAATGAAAGATTTCCAATTAGGCCATATTATTTATATGTAATATACATTATAGATCCATCTAGAGAATAAATGTACTTGAAGCAAAGTACGAACTTGCAAGAGGGTGAAATCATTGTGGTTATTATAAAGAAGTCTATAGATATCTTATTTGAAGGTGTATGTGTTGGATTAAAATCAGGGAAGGCATCCTTTCTTCTATTGAGTTGATAGAAAAATATTTCTTTTCATGTCTGTATTATTTTGATTTTCGGTGAGTAAGTATGTGTTAGTGCTTTTATCCCCACTCTATGTCGAACCATAATGTAAATGCTTGATCCAAGGCCTTTAATGAATGGCATGTCCAGTATACAACTTAGAGAATAAAAGGAACACAAATTTCTCTGAACATTCACTAACACATTTTCCATGCAAAATAACCGAATATATAGTTGTTACATCGGACCACATAATTATTGCACTGGCCTTATCAATGATTAACTCACTGCCAATTTTACGATTTACTAGGATTCGTATAAGGAAGTAGAAAGGTGTAATTTGTCGGTGATGATGGTGATATGGTAAATCTACCCAAATTTAGACCTCCGGGTTGGGCAATAGACTGACGTCGTGTTTACCTATCCTTATTGATCAGTGAGAGGATTAAACGGTGCGGATATAATCTATTCAAAGCTAGCTTACAGTCTGAATGCCTCTCAAGTCAGATGATCCTTGGCAAAGGTCTATAGGTCCTTTATTAGATGGGCAGCGATTGTATGGTACCTATCTTACAGGGGAATACAAAGCAATAGAGTGATCTCTTGCTTAACGGGAACATATCTCTCAGAAGGAGACACCACCACCCCTACCTAGCATGTTTGTCATTATCTCTGAGCTACTCGGGTGCAATGGGGCACAAGACTCGGAATCCCATAGATACCTATGAGTAATTCGGTCCGGTCACGCCTGCAAGGCATCGTTTTCTGAATTGGTATATTTACTCATCGATACGTCCAAGCTAAAATAAAAATTTAGAAGTTGTTTTAAGAATATTGTTTAACACTTATATGTGCATACATAGCATGTAGCGAGCTACAAAATATTAATCTCAAAAATGATTTAGAAATTAGAACACGTGATAGGTTTCACTTTTTATCAATTCATGCCTTTAAATTCTATACTCAAGCAATGAACCATCAGGAATCATGTACGGAAAACAGGAAGCTCAAATGGGCTAGAGTTAAAATTAGAAAACTATCAAATTTGCGGCTAGGTTTGCAGAAAATCACCAAGTCGATAATCCGTTACAAAAGTCACCATGTTCCTAGTAATGTTTTGCAGAGGGCACTGATTGGGGAATTTGGCTTGTTTAACTTTGTTCGTGACACACGGGACAAGATCGTCAGAGTTGACCTGGCAAATTTTTTTGCCACATATACACATTGTAGAAGAGTCTTCTCCGATCCCTTTTACGTAGACCCCCTCCACCCGTCTCGCACAGAACTGTATTGGACGCCCATGGTGCGGGGAGGCACCGTCAAAATCCCCTCGCCCCGCCTCTCTCGCCCTCGTCATCTTGCTCCTCCAAAGCTCTATCGGGGTCAAGCTACAATGCACGAGGAGAGGAGCCCTCCTGCGTGTATGAGAGGTCGACGACTGTCGCTATCGAAGACGACTTCCTCCTCCAACAGGTGCTCTCCCAGTGCAGCTCGCTCCCCGTCCAACTCGATGGCCGAGGAGGTGGAGCCTGACGAGGAGACGCGCATGCGGTCATGCGGATGGGTGTCGGTGAAGCTCATGGCCACACAAGTCATTTACAACGGGAGGTTGAGCTCGTGCCCGACCGTGATGATCTGGTGCTCGATTTCGTGATAGTGAGGAAACTGGCCGTTATGTGCGTGGACACCCGGGTGGATCTTGAGACGGACAACGAGGAGAAGAGGACCTAGCCGTGACGCAACAGTGTGTCGGTTGTAGCATCATAGTATGTCGGCTGCCTCCTCGTCCTCCCCCGCCGACGAGTGTGCCGCCCTGCCGAAAGGACGGCAGGGCCAGGGCATGACATCTTGGCAGGGTCGGTCAACTCAGCTCCCTGGCAGTTTTGCAAAGGGGTCTGATTGCCTTTTCGTTTTAGATCCAGGGGTGTACACGTAATTGCTTTGCCAAGTCAGTTGCTTATAATCCGGCCCTACTTGTTAGAAAGTGATCAAATGCACCAAATTGAGCGACCAGTGCTTTTTGCAAAAAACTTAGCGCGGTGATTTTTGCAACGGATTACAGACTTCGTTTTCAGCAAACCTAGCTGCAAATGTGATAGTTTTCTGCAATTAACTCAACCGGCTATGCCACAATTTGTAGGATAATAATAGTCAAACACATCACCAGTGTAAAAAAATAGTGAATAGCCATACCTGCACGTACGTTGGTCCCAAACTTCATCCATATAGGACACCAAAGACTACAGGGACACAATTTACATTTAAATTGGGGAGAAGCAGTTACCTGAGATAAATGGCAGACACATTGGTGGACGCGGGACATGTTATCACCATAAGAGGGTGTGCCAGCAGCCACAGACGAATTATTCCTTGTCTCTAGCAGCCATACGTGTGTATGTCTCTCTTCGTTGCCACAGTATGCTGCCCCGAAGAGGACGAGTGGTCATGTCGCCATCGACAGACGACAACCGCATATCATAGAAGATTGGAAGAGGAAGAGTTGCCATGGTCTCATGGAGAGATTGATAGGGTTCATACACTTTACGGTGATTATGGTAGAAAAGGTGCTATCTCGGTTGCCCATCTTTAGATCAAATCGCTGGTTACGGTTTAGACATCAGGATTAAAATGTAGGCTGGAAAGGGGCCTCCAATTAATTTGTAAATACAAGATAAGATGCAAGATGTCACATGTCATGATGCTCACGTATTTTAATGCTGCAGGGATGGATGCTCAGGTGTCTTATGAATTTCACTCTGAAAGGAAGAGAAATCCAGAAAAGTTCAAAAAACAGCTAACAAACCAGGTATTTAATTTACGTTTCTTTGCAGACATTTCTTTCATACCTATTAAAATTGCTAACCCCACCTTCCTGAAGGGTGCATATGCTAAGCTCGGGCTCAAACAGGGATGGTTTGCTCCTTCCCTAACACAATCATCATCAAGGTACGTACAGCAGTCGTGAATAAACTAAGTATCACTCGAGTTAAATACGTAGTTGTAACTCACAGAACAGTGCACAGTGGCATGTGTACATGTGAACATTTTGAAAAACCAGTCTCCTTTCCGTTTGAAGATTAGATTTCTTTTATGAAGTACCTTAATCCTGACGTTTGATGTCCCATACATTCTCAGGAACATTTCTCAACTTGCAAAGGTGAAGGTCGTGAAAAGACCTGGTGGCCGATGGGAAGAGCTTAAGATTCCCCCAGGGTAAATACTGGTCTAATTACATGTGTGCATACATATGTTTATACATATATCTTAGGGATGTGAACTTTGGTCTGTTTGCATCGATTGTTCACTAGTATAGGCCAACTTGTCTGTGGTGGTTCCAAAAACCATTTTTTAATGGTGGCTTTGCTATTTCTCTTTTTTCTTCTAAATAGCAAAACTAGCAAAAAAGACAATATAAGATAGTCAGGTCTAGTTTTTCTTAGGTCGTTGGGAAAACTACCCTTCAAAGGTGTATCACATTCACCACTAGAGATATACTCCTTCCGATTCTTTTTACTCCGCATATTAGATTTGTGTCAAGTCAAACTTTACAAAGTTTGACCAAATATATATTGAGAAATATCAACATCTACAATACCAAATATACGTTCCATAAAACTACATTTCGTAGTGAATCTAACAATATTGATGTGGCATTGTGAATGTTGATACATTTTTTTATAAGTTTGGTCAAAGTAGAGGTACTTTAACTTTGGACAAAATTAATATGCAAACTAAAAAGGACCGGAGGGAGTATGTTGATACATCGTTATTGAAGCTTGATCTGCCAGAATGATAAATCGTTAGAAACTGTTCGTTTCGTTCAACTGGTTGTGGTACTGTCTCTCCTGAGGTGGTTGAATAGCTTCCTATAAAACATTATACCTGGTCAGGGTAATGACAGAGAAAGCATCATTTCCAACGTGACCTCTTCTATTCTTCTCCTCGGAATATTTATCCCATAGTTTCACCAAAATAAAGCATCATCACTGGTGATATTGTTCTGTTACATCGTAAATACATCATTTCCGAAGAGAAGTGTCTTCTGCAGTGCACAAAACATTACAATTGTGACAAGATCAAATATGTCTCCCTCATTACGCATAAATTATTAATATATATTCAGTTTTTTTCAAATAGCGTAAAAGTACATGATCTTTCGACTTCATTTCACATTAAAGCATAATAGCAACCTGAAGCTGTTGTGAAGATTCAAAGTGGCATGCCTAAAGAATGGGTAGAAAATAACACAAACTTCCGTATGGTGTCAATGAAATAAACATGGTTTAAAAAGGCAATTCAACTTACCATTGCATGACTCAAATTCAAAAATACAGACTAGTTCAATACATTTTGAAAGATATGACAAAAAGGAACTTTAGTAGTGAACACTATAAATGGCCCTTGATTTTGGTGCCGATGTAATACACCACTTAAAATAATCTGAACCAGATTATCAGAATTAATTTTGCTGAAAAAGTTATAATAATACTGAGTATATATCAATTATATGAGAGGGAAGAAGGAAAGAGACGAATAATTTGCGAAAGGGTGGGAGCATTTATTCTTACCGACATACGTTCTTCCGTGCGTGTGTCAGTGCCCATACTACACACACTGAACAATGTAGCTATAAATATGTACTTTCTTTGCCTCATAATGTAAGACGTTTTTTAACACTACACTAGTATCAAAAATGGTCTTACATTATGTGACGGAGGCAGTACCATCTATGTCGATTTTTATTCAAGTCCTGACAAAGATAATTTAATAGAAGAGACTATTGTTCCATAGGCACCCTTGTGTCAGCAAAGTCTTTTACTCTCTCCGTCTTGATGTATAAGTCATCTTACAAAAACCAGATTTTTCTAAAATACTTAGGCGTGGTGCATTAATTCTCACATTGTTTCTCGTTTCTTAACAATCAACAAATATAAAATGTGGGGCGTGTATATCCTTAATGACTTGAGACTACGTAGCACCGCACGTATTGGCCAGTTTATTGCATGCCATGATATCAATTAGCTAATAAATATTAAGTTTTTTTATTTTCCCCTTCACCTTGATCGCGATGCACAATGTAGGATGATTTTATACACCGAGACGGACGGAGTAGTTGTTGACCCTTCCTTAATGGAGATGTATCGTGAAAAATCTGGCTAGGTTGCTCAATATGTACCGTGAATTATGAGTTACGGTGTACCAATGGCAGTCACTAATGAATGGTTAGCAGTAATAATGGGCCGACGAAAAATTACGAACATCATTTGTTTCTCGTTTTGTAGCATTCGATCAATTGTCTGCCTCAACCTGCCAAGCTTTTCGGGTGGTTTCAATCCTTGGGGAACGCCTGGCACGAGGAGAGCACAAGACGTAAGTGAAAACGGCTCACACACTTCACTTGCTTGATCAATCAGGGAAAAAAAATTACTAATTTGTTTTGCTTCTGCATGCAATGTGCACTGCAGAGAGATCTGACGGCACCTTACGTTGACGACGGTCTTATGGAGGTCGTTGGGTTCCGTGACGCCTGGCACGGCCTCGTCCTGCTAGCGCGCAACGGACACGGGACTCGTGTAGCTCAGGTACATCGACCGATCAACACTCTCACAAAGATTGGTAGGGTGCTGAGTGAGTGAGAGAGTGACAGTGCTGAATTTCTCTTTTGGTTGTCAGGCTAACAGGATACGCTTTGAGTTCCACAAAGGAGCGGCGGACCACACGTACATGAGGGTGGACGGGGAGCCGTGGAAGCAACCTCTTCCCAGGGACGATGACACTGTCGTCGTCGAGATCTCGCACCTTAACCAGGTCACCATGCTAGCCAACGGACCGTGCAAGTCGAAGAGCATCAACGAGCCGGCGTCCCCGTCGTGCCACGGCAATGAAGACGATGACAGCGACAGTTGGGGGGACGAAGACGAGTGGGAGGAGGAGAGGAAGAAGTTTGGGGCGGCGGCCACCTTCAAAGTCGCTGATGAGGTTGAGGAGCTGGATCTGGACATGGCCAATCTTAGCTGAGTTTCCTACTCTGGATACTCCATTCTACAGCGAATTTTTAGTTGTCGTCGAGATTTTTCAGTTTTTCAGTTTGATTGCGGTAGAGAGCGCTCTACCTTTTCGTTCCAAAAAACCAGTGAGACATATATATTGCACTCTCTTGGCTCCCTTTTATTTGCATGAAACCGGACAGCATGGACCTTTTCTTAAGCTTTCAACCAAGCTTAGTTTTTCTCTCGTTTTTGTTTTTGTAATCAAGGTCCATTCGTAACTGGTTATCACAAAATGTTGGAAATCTTGATGTTTTACCACCCAAACAATTCAAATTAATTTTAAATGAAAATATCTCGGTGTACTAATTTATGTATAATGTATAGAATATGTACTAATATATGCGTTAGTGCATCATTATAAATGGTTTAGCATTGAATCCAGTTTCAAAGCCATGACTAGGTGCGTAGAGATTGGATGAAAAATGCTAAACCAAAAATCAATAGAAATAATGAATCCTATTTCATCCGTTTGGAATATTGTGAGGAGCCAATCACTAGGTTTGATTTTCATGTCATTAATTCCTAAAGAGCAACCCGCAAATGATATTTAATGCATCAACCAATGAAAGTAGCATAATGCAAAATAAGAATTAATGATCATGGGAAATAAAAAACTCCTATCACGTATTGTGATTTATATATTTGGAATATTAAATTTTCGTTAGATGCCCTATGAACCTGACAGAGGAAGTATTGTGTTCACGTATGGAAAATTAATATATATGTGAGAGTCCACGTATAGTCACTAATGACAACACATCGTGTTGCCGTTCAGATAATGGCTGTGACGGTTGGTTTGGCATGTGATTAATTAAATTATAATGGTTATGACGGTTGGCATATGTAATTGATGAACCAAATATTACACATGAGATTGTGCGGTCGTGTGCATGCATGCATAGCATGGAGGTCACACCTCAGCAGCACTACGGATCATACATGGACGGACTCTCAAGATCAATCCATCCAGCGCTCTGTCCCTCCATTCCAGCTACGAGCAAATGGACTCACCCAAATATTGTTTTCAGCTGACTAATCTCAATCCGGTTCCTTATTTTTAAACTAGTGTCAAAGGTGTTGGGAAACGTTGCATGAGAAATAAAAAATCTCCAACGCACACGCAAGATCTATCCATGGTGATGAGCATCTACGGGAGGGAAAGTGGATCTACATACCCTTGTAGATCGCTAAGCGGGAAGCGTTAAGAAACGTGGTTGCTGTAGACAAACGTCTTCGCGATCCAAATCGCCGAGCATCCCGCGATCTCATCACAATCCGTCCTGCGATCCAATCAAGATCCATCCCGTGAACTCATCACGATACGTCCTGCGATCTCATCACGATCCGTCTTGCGATCTTGATCACGGTCCTTCCGATCTAGCGCCGAACGGACGGTACCTCCGCGTTCAGCACACGTACAACTCGATGAAGATCTCCGCCTTCTTGATCGAGCAAGAGGGAGCGGAGAGGTAGATGAGTTCTCCGGCAGCGCGACGACGTTGCGGCGATGGTGGTGGAGCTATTCTAGCAGGGCTTCGCCTAAGCACCGCTGAAAACCGATCTAAAGGAGAAACTGCAAGCTAGAGGAGAGGTAGCACGTGGCTATTAGGGTAAGCTTTTTCTACTAAATCCTCTAGTATATATAGGAGGGAGGGAGGGGAGGAGGCAGCCTCAAACCCTCAAGGTTTGGTCGAAATTGCAGGTGGAGGAGTCCTACTCCAATCCTATTAGGAGTAGGATTCCTCCTTTCCACCTGGAAACTCTTTCCACCTCTCCACCTTTTGATTTTTTTCCTTCTCAAACCTTTCCAGCTGCATGGGCCCTTAGGAGGCTTCGGCCAGCCCACCAGGGGCTGATTTACCTCCTCCCATAGCCCATGTAGCCTCTTGGGACGAAATACCTCTCCCAATGGTCCCCTGGTACACTACCGGCACTTCCAGTACACTACCGATGAGCCCGAAATTTCTCCGGCGACCAAAACAGGACTTCCTATATATCAATCTTTACCTCCGGACCATTTTGGAGCTTCTCGTGACATCCGGGATCTCATCCGGGACTCCGAACAACCTTCGGTCACCATCATACATAACTCTATACTACCGAAACATCATCGAACCTTAAGTGTGCAGACCATGCGGGTTCGAGAACTATGTAGACATGACCGTGACACCTCTACAGTCAATAATGAATAGCGGGACCTGGATGCCCATATTGGTACCTACAGATTCTACGAAGATATTTACCGGTTGAACCTCTATGTCAAGGATTTAGTTAATCCCGTATGATGTTCCCTTTGTTCTTCGGTATGTTACTTGCCCGAGATTCGACCGTCGGTATCTCCATACCTAGTTGAACCTCGTTACCGGAAAGTCTCTTTACTCGTTCCGTAATACAAGATCCCGTGACTAACACTTAGTCACATTGCTTGCAAGGCTTATTGTGATGTTGTATTACTGAGTGGGCCCTGAGATACCTCTTCGTCACACGGAATAACAAATCCCAGTCTTGATCCATGCCAACCCAACAGACACCCTCGGAGATACCTGTCGAGCACCTTTATAGTCACCCAGTTACGTTGCGATGTTTGATACACACAAGATACTCCTCCGATGTTAGTGAGTTGCATGATCTCATGGTCATAGGAACAAATACTTGACATGCAGAAAACAGTAGCAATAAACTGACACGATCATATGCTACGTTTGTAGTTTGGGTCTTGTCCATCACGTTATTCTCCTAATGACGTGATCCCGTTCTCAAATGACATCTCATGTCCCTGACTAAGAAACCATAGTCATCTTTGATCAACGAGCTAGTCTATTAGAGGCATACTAGGGACATGGTGTTGTCTATGTATCCACACATGTCTCTGAGTTTCCGATCAACACAATTATAGCATGGATAATAAACGATCATCATGAACAAGGAAATATGATAATAACCAATTTATTATTGCCTTTAGGGCATATTTCCAATAGTCTCCCACTTGCACTAGAGTCAATAATCTAGTTCACATCACCATGTGATTTGCATTGTTATGAATCTAACCTCCAATGAGTTCTGGGGCTTGATCATGCTTTGCATGTGAGAGAGGTCTTATAGTCAACGGGTCTGTGACATTTAGATCCGTGTGTACTTTGCAAATCTCTATTTCAAACTCTAAACACTCGTACCACACTCCACTTGGAGGTATTCCAAATGGCTGCTCTACTATACGTATCCGGATTGCTACTAATAGTCATCCGGATTGGTGTCAAAGCTTGCATCGATGTAACTCTTTACGACGAACTCTTTCTTACCTCCATAATCGAGAAACATTTCCTTAGTCTTTTAGTTACTAAGGATGATCTTGACCGCTGTCCAGTGATCCACTCCAGGATCACACTTGTACCCCTTGACGGACTCATGGCAAGGCACACACAGGTGCGGTACACAACATGGCATACTATACAGAGCCTATGGCTAAGGCATAGGGGACGACATTCGTCCTTTCTCTTTATTCTACCGTGGTCGAGCTTTGAGTCTCACTCAACTTCACACCTTACAAAGCAGGCGAGAACACTTCTCTCTGACTAATCCATTTTGAACTCTCTCAAAATCTTGTCAAGGTATGTACTCATTCAAAGTCTCATCAAGCATCTTGATCTATCTCTATAGATCTTGATGCTCAACAATTAGGTAGCTTTAGCTAGGTCTTCCTTTGAAAATCTCCTCTCAAACAACTCTTTATGCTTTCCAGAAATTCTACATCATTTCCGATCAAGAATATGTCAACCACATATGCTTATCAGAAACTCTATAGTGCTCCCACTCACTTTATTGTAAATACACGTTTCTCATAAACTTTGTATAGACTCAAAAACTTTGATCACCTCATCAAAGTGTATATTCCAACTCCAAGATGCTTGCTTCAGTCCATAGAAGGATCACTGAAGCTTTTAGCATCTTTAGGACTGATAAAACCTTCTGGTTGTATCACATACAACTTTTCCTCAAGTAAACTGTTAAGGAAATGATGTTTTGTCATCCATCTGCAAGATTTCACAATTGAAAAGTGCAGCAACTGCTAACATAATTCCAACAGACTTTAGCATCGCTACACGTAACAAAGTCTCATCGCAGTCAACTCTTTGAACTTGTCGGAAACTTCTTTGTGACAAGTCGATCTCTATAAATGGTGACATTTACCATCAGCGTTGGCCTTCATCTCAAAGGTCCATTTGTACTCGACGACCTGCCGTCCAACGAGCAAGTCTACCAAAGTCAATACTCGATATTCATACATGGATCCTTTCTCGGATTTCATGGCCTCAAACCAATTGTCGGAATCTGGGCCCATCATCGCTTCTCCATATCTTGTAGGTTCATCGTTGTCCAACAACATGACCTGCAAACTGGGTTGTCGTACCACTTACGAGAAGTACGCATCCTTATCGACCTACGAGGTTCGATAGTAACTTGATCCGAAGCTTCATGATCATCATCATTTATTTCCTCTTCAACTGACGTAGGTTCCACAGAAACATGTTTCTGCACTGCGCTACTCTCTGGTTGAAACAAAGGTTCAACAACCTCATCAAGTTCTATCTTCCTCCCACTCAATTCTTTCGAGAGAAACTTTTTCTCGGGAAAGGACCCGTTTTAGCAACAAACACTTTATTCTTGGATCTGAGATAGAAGGTTCACCCAACTATTCTTAGGGTAATCTATGAAAAAGCATTTGTCCGCCTTGGATTCCAGCTCATTAGGTGTAAACATTTTTCCACACAAGCGTCGCAGCCCCAAACATTAAGAAATGATAGCTTAGGTTTCTATCAAACCATAATTCACACGGTGTCATCTCAACGGATTTAGATGGTGCCCTATTTAAAGAGAATATAGTTGTCTCTAATGCATAACCCCAAAACTATAGTAGCAAAATGATAAGAGACATCATAGCCCGCACCATATCCAATAGAGCACGACTGTGACGTTCGGACACACCATCACACTATGGTGTTCCAGGTGGCGTGAGTTGTGAAATGACTTTCACATTGTCTAAAGTTGTATGCCAAACTCGTAACTCAGATATTTACTTCCACGATCATATTGCAGACATTTTTATCTTCTTGTCACGATGATCTTGAACATCATTATGAATTTTCTTGAACTTTTCAAACGATTCAGACTTGTGTTTCATTAAGTAAACATACACTATATCTACTCAAATTATTAGTGAAGGTAAGAAAATAACGATATCCACCGCACGCTACAAGACTCATTGGATTGCATACATCAACATGTATCATTTTCAATAAATCACTTGCCCGCTCCATCAATCAGGAAATGGAGTCCTTAGTCATCTTGCCCAAGAGGCATGGTTCGCATGTCTCAACCGATTCGAAATCAAATGACTCCAAAGATCCATCAACATGGAGTTTCTTCATGCACTTTATACCAATATGACATTTAGCGGTAGTGCCACAAGTATGTGGTACTATCATTATTAACTTTGTATCTTTTGGCATCAATGTTATGAACATGTGTATTACTATGATCAAGATTCAACAAATCATTCTCACTGGATGCATGACCATTGAAGGTATTATTCATGTAAACAGAATAACAATTATTCTCTAACTTAAATGAATAATCGTGTTGCAATAAACACGAGATAATCACGTCCATGCTCAATGCAAAACACCAAATAACATTTATTTAGGTTCGTCACTAATCCCGAAGGTAGAGAGAGCGTGCGATGTCGATCACATCAACCTGGGAAACATTTCCAACACACATCGTCACATCACCCTTAGCTAGTCTCCATTTATTCCGTAGCTTTTACTTCGAGTTACTAACATTTAGCAACCGAACCGGTATCCAATACCCAGGTGCTATTAGGAGTACTAGTAAGGTACGCATCAATAACACGTATATCAAATACACTTATGTCGATGTTGCCAGCCTTCTTATCTACCAAGTATCTAGGGTTGTTCCGCTTCAGCGACCGCTCACCTCATAATAGAAGCACTTAGTATTGGGTTTGGGTTCAACTTTGGGTTGCTTTACTGGAGCAGCAACTGACTTGCCATCCATCAAGTTTGCCTCCTTGCCCTTGCCCTTCTCGAAACTAGTGGTTTGACAAACCATCAACACTTGATGCTCCTTCTTGATTTCTACCTTCGCGGTGTCAAACATCGCGAACAGCTCAGGGATCATTATTTCTATCCCTAGCATTTTATAGTTCATCACCAAGTTCTAGTAGCTTAGTGACAGTGACTTGGAGAATTATATCAATCGCTATCTTATCTGGAAGATCAACTCCCACTCGATTCAAGCAATTGTAGCACCCAGACAATCTGAGTACACGCTTAACAATTATGCTATTCTCCTTTATCTTGCAGGCAAAGAATCTTGGTGGAGATCTCATATC
>JAAAWK010000229.1:0-16065 GCA_022496015.1 Hordeum marinum | reverse complement strand
GGCACACACCTGGTGGAACCCTATCAACATTCAAGGCTTACCCGAAGGATAGGCCCCGGCCAGCTAGGGCGTGGGGGCACGCGAAGGAAAACAGAAGGCCACACAAAGGGTGCAAGGGCATCTCAATCATGACAAGAACTACAGTTTAAACAAAAGTACCTTACAAATTTCTTATGCCCGCCTTGGGCCTGGTGGTTCATAGGATGAAAAAAGCAAATCATAAAGATTAAGTGGAGGAGGCACCACCTTCGTCATGACTGTTGGAGGTTGTGGCACCAAGGCTACCGCACTCCTCAAAATGCGCATCCTGAGCAAACTGCCCAACCAGTAACTCCACATGCTCACGCACCTCGTCCCTGAGTGGGCTCCAAAGCTCCGTGGGCACCATCTCTATTATGCTAGAGAGGTCGAAGGCAAGATCATGGCAATAGGGGGAGAAGACACATGTCAGCACGTTATTCACAAGATCGCACGTGCTTGACTCGATGTCTTTGTCCACCTTGGAGACGCCCGACTCTAGCACCTACATCACCTTAAGGAAGAAGTCGAGGTAACCTTGATATGTCTCCAACGTATCTATATTTTTTGATTGTTCCATGATATTATATTATCTATTTTGGATGTTGTATATGCATTAATATGCTATTTGATATTATTTTTGGGACTAACCTATTAACCTAGAGCCTAGTGCCAGTTTCTGTTTTTTCCTTGTTTTTGAGTATTGTAGATAAGGAATATTAAACGGAGTCCAAACGGAATAAAATCTTCACGATGATTTTCCTTGGACCAGAAGACATCTACCATACTTACAAAGGAAGGTAGGAGACCTGCCAGAAGGTCACAACCCACCCTGGCGCGGCCAGGGGGTGTGCCGCGCCCCCTGGCTTGTGGCCCCCAGCAGGTCCTCTAACCCTAATCTTCGGCCTATAAATTCCCAAATATCCCCTAATAGAAAAAAGAGAGCAACAATAATACTTTTCCGCCGCCGGAAGCCTCCATTCCCGAGATCCAATCTTCGAGCCTTTTCCGGTAATCCGCCGGAGGGGGATTCGATCACGAGGGGCATCTACATCAACTCCATTGCCCCTCTGATGATGTGTGAGTAGTCCACCACAGACCTATAGGGCCACAGATACTAGCTAGATGGCTTATTCGCTCTCTTGTGATTCAATACCATGTTCTCCATGATCTTCATGGGGATCTATCCGACGTAATACTCTTTTGCGGTGTGTTTGTCGAGATCCGATGAATTCTGGGTTTATGACCATCTTATCTATGTATATTATTTGGTTCTTCTCTAAATTCTTATATGCATGTTTTCATATCTTTGCAAGTCTCTTCAAGTTATTGGTTTGGTCTGGCCAACTAGACTGGTAATTCTTGCAAAGGGAGAATTGCTTAGTTTTGGGTTCAATCTTGCGGTGTCCTCACCCAGTGACAAAGTAGGGGTAGCGAGGCACGTATTGTATTGTTGACATCAAAGAAAACAAGATGGGTTTTTCATCACATTGCTTGAGTTTATCCTTCTACATCATGTCATCTTACTTAATGCGTTACTCTGTTCTTCATGTACTTAATACTCTAGATGCAGGCATGAGTCGGTCGATGTGTGGAGTAATATTAGTAGATGTAGAATCGTTTCAGTATACTTGACATAGACATGATGCCTGTATGCATAACCATTGCCTTGTATATCGTCATAACTAGGTGCTTTTCTATCAATTGCTCGACAATAATTTGTTCACCAACCGTGTTATTTTCCTTCAAGAGAGAAGCCTCTAGTGAAATCTATGGCCCCTGGGTCTATTTTCCATATTATATTTTTATATCTATATAACAAAAATACAAAAACTACCTTGCTGCAATTTATTTAATTTTTACTTTCCGCAATCTTTTACATCTATCTCTATCAGATCTAATCCTTGCAAGTAACAGTGAAGGGATTGACTACCCCTTTATAGTGTTGGGTGCAAGTGTTTGATTGTTTGTCTAGGTGCATCGATTGGTGACTTGCTTGTTCCTCCTAATAGATTGATACCTTGGTTTTCAACAAATTAGGGAAATACTTATCTACTTTGCTGCATCACCCTTTCCTCTTAAGGGAAAAATCAACGCAGGCTCAAGAAGTAGCAAGAAGGATTTCTGGCGCCGTTACCGGGGAGGATAAACATCAAGCCTACCAAGTACCCATCACAAACTCATCTCTTACATTTACATTATTTGCTATTTGCATTATTTTCTATTTTCCTCTCGTTTTCATCTCCCCCACTTGCCAAAATTTACCATTTTATTCGCCCTCTTTTCTGTTTGGCTCTTTGCTTGTGTTGCCATGTGCCTTCTATTTGCTTGCATCTTCGCTTGCTAAAAATCTATTGATATGGATCCTCATCCACTTACTAATATTTTCAAAATATCAAATTATGATGAACCAATTTCTAGTGAGTTGAGTGCACTTGATTATCTGTATGAAGTTTTTTTTGAAAATAATGAATCTGAATTTTTTGATGAAGTGTTGAAAGAAGAGATTAATAATGGTTCATTATAGTTCTTTGAATGAAAATCATGATTGACATGTTTTTAGTATGAATTTTCCATATATACATGATGCTAATGATATGAAAAATCACAATCTTAGGGATGATAATTTTGTCATATCTGCTTTTTATTGCAATGATCATGATTGGGGTGTTAATGCTTCTTATGATCTTGAAAATTTATTTAAGCCTCATGTTGAATATGTTATTGATAATAATGGTTGCAATAGTATCGAGAATGGGTTTGGAAGAGAATAAAATTCAGGTAAAAGAATTCCACATATTTGGATAGTTTTCAATCTTATGATTTTTTTGATAAAAGTGGGTTTGGAGAGGTCATAACTTTAGTTGATGACGATCCCACTATTTTGGAAGATCATAAAACTTTATGCAAGTTAATCATAAAGAGAGTATTGATTATGATATATATATATATTGTGAAATTAATTCGTTATGCTACTGAAAAATTATGAGGGAGAAACATATGCTTGTAGGAATTTCAATAATATCCAGTTTCCTCTCTATGTGTTCAAAGTTTTGAAGTTATGCTTGTTTTGCCTTCCTATGCTAGTTAATTCTTGCTCCCATAAATTGTTTGCTCGCAAAATCCCTATGATAGGAAGTGTGTTAGACTTAAATGTGTTTGTCATGAGACTCATGATGCTCTCCTGCATGTTTCAATTACTACTTTTTATGTGAGCATCATTGAAATCATCATGCCTAGCTAAAAGGCTTTAAAGAAAAGCGCTTGTTGGGAGGCAACCCAATTTTATTTTTGTGTTTATGTTTTTTCTTCTATTTTTGAGTGTTCCACACATTATTACCTCGATAGTAATTTTATTTTGGTGTTTTAATTAGTGTTTGAGCCAAGTAAGACCTTTGGGATGGTCTATGGTGATTGTTGATTTGATCTTGCTGAAAAACATAAACTTTTGCGCCCAAACCAGGAATTTTATAAATTTATTAGAGCGTCGAATGAGTCTAAAATATTTACACAAGATTTATATACAAATTTCCCAGGTTTTCCAAATTATTCAGAATTTGTTGAGTTACATAAGTATACGAAGTTTCCAGATTTCTACAGACTGTTCTGTTTTTGACAGATTCTGTTTTCTTTGTGTTGTTTACCTATTTTGATGTATCTATGGGTCGTATCTGGGGATATGAACCGTGGATAAGTTGGAATTCTGTAGATATTACACCAATATAAATAAATAATTAGTTCACAACAGTACCTAAAGTGGTGATTTATTTTCTTATGCCAAAGGATCTCACGAGTTTTCTGTTGAGTTTTTTGTTGTGGAAGTTTTCATGTTTCGGGTAAAGATTTGATGGACTATGGAATAAGGAGTGGAAAGAGCCCAAGATTACGGATGCCCATGGCACCCCAAGGAATCAAGGACGACAAAAAGCCTAAGATTAGGGATGCCCCGAAAGGCATTTCCTCTTTCGTCTTTAATCTATCGGTAAATATACTTGAGGCTATATTTTTATTCACCACATGATATGTGTTATGCTTGGCGCGTCTTGTATGATACGAGTCTTTGCTTTTTAGTTTGCCATAATCATTCTTGATGGACACATATTTTGATAGAGACATGCATGAATCATGAATTTATTAGAATACTCTATGTGCTTCACTTATATCTTTTGAGATAGGCAATTTTGCTCTAGTGCTTCACTTATATCTTTATAGAGCACGGTGGTGTTTTGTTTTATAGAAAAAATTGAACTCTCGTACCTAACTTATAGTATTTTGAGAGTCTTTAAACAACATGGTAATTGGTTTAGGTTATGAATTTAGTCCTAATATAATATAGACTTTCATATAAAGTGCATGGAATATTATGAGAAGTTTGATTCCTTGCTTAAAGTTTTGAGATATAAAGATGGTAATATTAGATTCATGTTAGGAAGTAATTGTGAATTGGTAAAATTACTTGTGTAAAGGTTTTTGATTCCTGTAGCATGCATGTATGGTGAACCGTTATGTGAGGAAGTCGGAGCATGATTTGTTTATCGATTGTCAACCTTTGTGTGAGGGTCGGGAGCGGGCAATGGTTTACTCCTACCAACCTCTCCCCTAGGAGCGTGCGTCTAATACTTTGCTTCGATGCCTAATAGACTTTTGAAATAAGTATGTGAGTTCTTTATGAGTAATGTGAGTCCATGGATTATACACACTCTCACCCTTCCACCTTTGCTAGCCTTTCTAGTACTGCGCAACTTTCGCCGATGCATTAAACCCACCATATATCCTTCCTCAAAACAGCCACCATACCTAACTATTATGACATTTCCATAGCCATTCTGATATATATTGCCTGCAACTTCCACCGTTCCATTTATTATGACACGCACAATCATTTTCATATTGCTTTGCATGATTGTAAGATAGCTAGCAAGATGTTTCCATGGCTTCTCCGTTTTTTGATGTCATTTGTTATGCTAGATCATTGCACATCCCGATACACCTTTGGAGGCATTCATATAGAGTCATATTTTGTGTTTGAGAGTAGCACCTTGATCTTCATGATTGAGAGTCTCCTATTTTTTCACTTTCATATGCTAATGAGAATTTTTAATTATATAACTTGGCTTGTATATTCCAATGGTGGGGCTTCCTCAAATTGCCCTAGGTCTTCATGAGCAAGCAAGTTGGATGCACATCGACTTAGTTTCTTTTTGAGCTTCATACACTTATACTCTAGTGCATCTATTGCATGGAAATACCTACTCACACGCATTGATATGTACTAATGCGCATCTACATAGCCCGTTGATAAGCCTAGTTGATGTGAGACTATATTCTCCTTTTACTTCACAACCTCCACCATATTCTATTCCATCTATAGTGCTATATCCATGGCTCACACTCATGTATTGCGTGAGATTTGAAAAAGTTTGAGAACATAAAAGGTGGGAACAATTGATTGACTTGTCATCGGGGTTGTGCATGATATAAATACTTTGTGTGGGGAAGATGGAGCATAACCAGACTATATGATTTTGTAGGGATAACTTTCTTTTGCCATTATATTTTGAAGATACACAGTTGCTTTGTTAGTATGCTTGAAATATTATTGTTTTTATGTCAACATTAAGCTTTTGTTTTGAGGCTTATGGATCTAAACATTCATGCCACAATAAAGGATATAACATGGATACATATGTTAGGTAGCATTCCACAATACGAGGACGAGCAGAAATTAAGCTTGGGGATGCTGATAGCTATCCAATGTATCTATAATTTTTGATTGTTCCATGCTATAATATTATCTATTTTGGATGTTTTATATGCATTAATATGATATTCTATATTATTTTTGGGACTAACCTATTAACCTAGAGCCTAGTGCCAGTTTTTGTTTTTTCCTTGTTTTTGAGTATTGTAGATAAGGAATATTAAACGGAGTCCAAACGGAATAAAATATTCACGATGATTTTTCTTAGACCAAAAGACATCTACCAGACTTGGAGAGGAAGGCAAAAGACCTGCGAGGAGGTCACAAGCCACCCTAGCACGGCCAGGGGGCGCGCCCCCTGGCTTTTGGCCCCTAGAAGGTCCTCTAACCCTAATCTTCGGCCTATAAACTCCCAAATATTCCCCCAATACAAAAAATAAAATATAATACTTTTCCACCGCCAGAAGCCTCCATTCCCGAGAGATCCAATCTTGGAGCCTTTTCTGGTTATCTGCCGGAGGGGGATTCAATCACGGAGGGCATCTACATCAACTCCATTGCCCCTCCGATGATGCGTTCGTAGTCCACCACAGACCTATGGGTCCATAAGCTAGTATCTAGATGACTTCTTCTCTCTCTCTTTGTGGTTCAATACCATGTTCTCCATGTTCTTAATGGGGATCAATCCGATGTAAACTCTTTTGCGGTGTGTTTGTCGAGATTCGATGAATTGTGGGTTTATGATCAGCTTATCTATGAATATTATCTGATTCTTCTCTGAATTATTATATCCATTATTTCTTATGTTTGCAAGTCTCTTCGAGTTATTGGTTTTGCTTGGCAAACTAGATTGGTAATTCTTGCAATGGGAGAAGTGCTTAATTTTTGTTCAATCTTGTAGTGTCCTCACCTAGTGACATAGTAGGGGTAGCGAGGCACGTATTGTATTGTTGCCATGAACAATAACAAGATGGGGTTTTTCATTATATTGCTTGACTTTATCCCTATACATCATGTCATCTTACTTAATGCGTTACTCTGTTCTTCACGAACTTAATACTCTAGATGCAGGAAGGAGTTGGTCGATGTGTGGAGTAATAGTAGTAGATGTAGAATCTTTTCGGTCTACTTGACACGGACGTGATGCCTATATGCATAATCATTTCCTTGGATATCGCCATAACTATGTGCTTTTTTATCAATTGCTCGACAGTAATTTGTTCACCCACCATGTTATTTTCCTTGTAGAGAGAAGCCTCTAGGGAAATCTATGGTCCCCAGGTCTATTTTCCATATTATATTTTCAGATCTATATACCAAAAGTACCAAAAATACCGTGTTGCATTTTTTTAATTTTTAGTTTTCGCAATATTTTACATCTATCTCTATCAGGTCTAATCTTTACAAGTAACCGTGAAGGGATTGACAACCCCTTTATAGCGTTGGGTGCAAGTGTTTGATTGTTTTTGGTAGGTGCATGTATTGGTGACTTGTTTGTTCCTCCTACTGGATTGATACCTTGGTTCTCAACAACTGAGGGAAGTACTTATCTACTTTTCTCCATCACCCTTTTCTCTTTAAGGGAAAACCAATGCAAGCTCAAGAAGTAGCAAACCCCTGTCGCCATGTGCACGTGGAAGCTCCAGGACATCCTTGACAAAGCAGCGGAGCACGACGCGTGAGGTCCAGGAACTGCTCAGTGCGTTGTGCCTCCATCAGATGCCTGCATCACATCGTCCCTGGACATCTACACGGCATCAGTGACTTCACTAACCTGAGCCTTCTACAATGCCAACTCCACATCAATGCCCCTTGCTCGTGAGGGCATCCTGGAGATCAGCCTCAAAGCCCTGCTGCTGGGCTTGGAGTGTGCCCACCTCCTCCTAGAGCGCGTCACAATGGATCTCGATGCAGGCCTCTTGTTGAGCCATCTCGCTATGGTACTCCTCCAGGGACGCCTCCCTCTCCCAAGGCACCCTTGCATCGGTGTCGGCAAGGGCCTACTGATGCACCACCGAGAGGGCAGCCTTGTCGGCAAGGACCCGTCCTTCCAGGTTCTCAAGGTGCTCATGTTCTGCCTCTTGGTCGAAGGCAGTCTGAGTTGCCTCCGGCTCGTGGAGGGCCTGGTCGGCCTTCCATTGGATGGTGTCCGCCTCCCTACGAGCCAACACCGCTTTGCGCTCAGTGCTTTGCGCAATCGATGTGGCGGTGTGGGCCGCGCACCCCCACGGTCCTGCCGAGCCGAGCATGGGAGCGGAGGCCTCACCAATAGGCAGCACACGGAATGGCACCTTCAGTGAAAGCACATTTACTCCCTTGGTGGTTTCGGTAATTAATAACAACATATAAGTCATTGAACTAATGTTTCCACCAAGTATATTTCAGGAAAAGTTCATTGATGGGAATGGCAAAAGGATTGTGGAATTACCCCAACATGCAAGGAAATAGGTTGGCCAAGCTTCAAGCAAGAGGACTCTACATTTTACATTTGTGAGAAATCACTTTGAGTCTATAGGAAAGTCAATACTATTAAAAGCGGGTAAAGTTTTGATGGTGAACAATATGCTCAAACATGCACAAGTGACAGTCACCAAAACATCCACAAACTCTCCCACCAAAGTCTGTCCTAAGCCAAATATGCCAAATTGGTGCAATCAACACTCCTATCTCGGTGCCATCGAGTTTCAAACCCTAGGAAGACTCAGCCAAACCCTAACACTTCGGTGCAGCCGGCACTGCACACGGTGCCACCGAGTTGGGTTGCGAACTTTTTGTTACGCAAGTTCTCATTTTTGGTCCGACCGAGAATGGTGAATCGGCGTCACCGAGACTGGTAAATCTGACTGTTAGTCACCTTGTTGGTGCAATCGAGAGTTGTATATCGGTCCATCCGAGATTCAAAAGTTGCCCACTTTGGTCACTTCGGTACCACCGAGATTTACACATCGGTGTCACCGAGTCTGACTTATTGTGTGTAATGGTTGGATTTTTGGGGATGCCTATATATACCCCTCCACCACCACCTACTCGAAAGATAAGCACTCAAAACTATTCCATACCTATCCTACTCAGTTTTCTCAGAGAGAACCACCTACCCTTGTGTTGAGGTCAAGATAGTCCAGTCCAACCATATTGATCTTGATTTCTAGCCTCCCCAAGTTGCTTTGCACCAATCCCATCTCTTCTACCAAGCCAAATCTGTGCGAGAGAGATTGTGTGTTGAGGAGTCTATCATCTTGAAGCACAAGAGCAAGGAGTTCAACATCATTACCGAGCCTAGTACCTTTTGGAGGGTGGTGCCTCCTAGATTGGTTAGGTGTTGCTTGGGATCCTCCTACTTCGTGTTGTGGAGTGAACCAAGAAGTTTGTAAGGGCAAGGAGATCGCCTACTTCATGAAGATCTACATATAGTGAGGCTAGTCCTTCGTGGACGGAAGCCGCATGGAATAGTCAGGGTTGCTTCTTTGTGGAACCCTCCATGGGTAGAGCCCCTCTGTGGACTCTCGCGACCGTTACCCTCCGTGGGTTGAAGACTCCATGAACGTGGACGTACGATAGCACCACCTATCGGAACACAAGAATTTTTTTCATGTCATCACTTGTGTTTGCATTCTTAACCCTCTCTTTACTTACATGTGTAATGTCTTTACTTTCCACTGCTACACTCTTAGACATGCATGTGTAGGGTCTTACTTGATATGCTATGAATGCTAAAACTTGCCAAGAATTAAAATTGGGAATAAGGCAAAACTTTTATTGGGTCAAGTAGTTTAATCACCCACTCTAGACCTAGTTTTGATCCTACAAGTGGTATCAGAGCATTGGTCTCCATTGCATTGGTTTCACAACCTAGGACAAGTATGGCATCTAGTGAGGGAAATTATCACCGTAGAGGTCCGTAATTTGATTGCACTAATTTTGCTAGTTGGAAGCATAAAATGAAAATGTGTTTGCTTGGTCATAATCTTGCCGTTTGGGCTGTTGTTCGTGTTAGCTTGCAAGGTGAATTCTTTGCGGATTGAAAGGAACTGGACCGTGAAGCATGTGCGGATGAATTGAAGATGTTGGAACACAATGCTCGAGCATGTGACATACTTTTCAACTGCCTATGTCCTGAAGAATTCAACAAAATCAGCCGTCTTGAACATGCAAAATAGATTTGGGATACTTTGATTGCTATGCACGAAGGAACTGAGTCCGTGAGAGAATCCAAGTTCGATGTTCTTCAAGGTCAACTTGACAAGTTCAAGATGAAGGATGGTGAAGGGGTCGCTGAAAAGTACTCTAGGCTAGTTCTCATCACCAATGAGATTGTCGGCTTAGGAAGCGAAGAAATGACTGACAAGTTCATCATCAATAAGATACTTTGAGCTTTGGTTGAGAGATATGACACCATATGCACATTGATCCAAATGATGCCCAACTACAAAGATCTCAAACCAACGGAAGTGATTGGTAGAATTGTTGCTCATGAGATGACACTCAAAGACAAGGAAGACCTTCATCACAAGTCTAGAGGTGCTTACAAAGCCACAAGTGATGCTCCCGCTACCTCAAGTGACAACCTTGTCACAAATTAAGAGATAAGACTCATGGTCAAGAAATTCAACAAGTTCTACAAGAACAGAAGCAAAGATCGCAGCTCTAACTCAAGATATGAAGAGAAGCGTTCGTCAAGTCATGATCGAAACTGCTACAACTGTGGAAGCCCAGACACTACTCAAATGAGTGCTCAGCTCCCTACAAACAAAGGGAAGAGTCACCAAGAAGACGAAGCTCAAGAGATGAATCACCTCAAAGAGAGAAAAGGAGTAGAGATGATCATTATGAACGAAGAACCTCAAGGAGAAGTAGAGACTTAGCGAAGAAGGACAAACACACCAAGAGCTACTCAAGAAGGAAGCATCAAGCTCATGTTGGTGAATGGGTTTCCGGCTCCAACTCCGACAACCACTCCGAGAGAAGCTATCACTCCAACTCCGACTATAGTCAAGATGATGGTGTTGTCGGAAGTGCACTAGTGACAACCAACTCCTATGACCTATTTGACTCAACAAATGAAGGAGGTGGATGTTTCTTCATGGCTAAAGTCCCCAAGGTATCACACCCCGAATATCTTGATTTCGATAGTGATGAAGATGACTTGCTTTACGATGATGTTAATCATATTGAACTTGATATTTCTCATGCTAGTCAAAATAAGTCGATTGACGATGATAAGATGAAAATAGAAGAACTAACTAAAGAACTCAACACTCTTAAGTTAGCTCATGAATCTACTCTTGAAGATCATAGAAAGCTTGTAAGAACTCATGAGATGCTACGCTTCGGGAAGCTCAATTTGGAGCAAGGACATGAATTTTGCAAAGCTATCAATGACGATCTTCGAAAGAAGACTATATTTTTATTGCCAAACGACTACTCTTGTCTACATTCATGCCAGAAGTCAAATCTAAGCAAACTAGTAACAAAGGAAAGAAAGGTTCTCATCTAGTAGCAACAATAAAAGTGCTAAACCCAATGATGTTGCTCCTAGTGGTTCTATTGATTCCACTAATGATGATTCTCTTGGCCAAGTTACTCTTGAGCAAGAAAATGCTTTATTGAAAGGAATTATAGAGAAAGGTATCTTCAAAAGTCTTGAAGGGTACAAACAATTTGATGAGATTTTACGCAAGCACGGAGGATAATGTAAGAATCGCGGTGTTGGCTACTTCAACACAAATGGAATTGAATGGGAAGAAGGTCAATATTCCAATCCCAAGTTTGTTCCTCAAAAGAAGAAGTATGAAAATACTCTTCCCAAGGGGACAAACACTCAAGATGACCTTCCACCACAAGACACCAAGCTCAAGGGCAAGAACAAGCTCCAAGAGGACTTTGAATCTTCTGAAGATGAATCCCAAGCTTTGGTGAAGTGGGTTCCCAAGGCTACTACAAGCTCAACTTCTACTAGTGCTACTTCAACACCAAGGATTCCCATCAACTTGATGTGGATCCTCAAGAAGAAGAACTAGAGAGTTCTTGAGGGGTGACTCCGCCAATGAAATTCACTCTCATTCATTATTCGCAAGATCTATTTGCAATCAACATCAACCCTATGCAATAGATTAAGGAGTCACACATTCCCTCAAAGGTAAGCAAGGGACAAGGTAATCAAAAATCAATGGACATCATTACACATGCTTTGCACTCCATGTACATAGATATCCTTGTATTTGTCTCTTGTGTGTTGGGACTAACCCATGTAGGTGAGAAGAGTAAGGAAACAACAAGGATGCTCCTAACTTGTCGTCATTTTCTCACGATGGATGCCATGGGTAGGCTTATCGTAGGTGGTTGGGGACGAAGGATGCCGATGGGCTCCGGGAGCGAGATTGGGCACAAGCAGTGGCGACACACGATGTACCCAGGTTCAGGGCCCTCCATGGGAGGTAATACCCCTAGTCCTGCTAGGTCTAGTTGGATGGATAGTTGTGTTTACAAGGGTGCTCCTAGAGCTATGTCTAGAGGAGGAAGAAGGAGCAGCCGACTCATCCTCCTCCATTGCTAATGAAGGTATGAGAGGAAAGCTCTATGTGGGTGTATGCGAATGATCGTCCGTCACTATTGCATGGGGGGCTCGGGGGGTTTTATAGGCCACCCCCCGGCTCTGTAATATGTTCTAAAGTACAAGGGTGGGGGGACCCGGCTGGCAGTCTCTCCGGCTGGACAAGGGGTCCCACCCTCCATGCCGTCTTGTCGCCTGTAGGGTCCACCGGGTGAGCGGTCCCGTCCCACTAGGGACCGCTAGACGCCTCTATTGGCCCTCGCCACCTGCCACGGCACGGGTCGCCCGGGAGGCAACGTCTAGCGCTAGCCAACTGAAGTCTCCGGTACGGCTGACTGCACTGTAGCCATGCCGGGGCAGGTAATCGAGTGGGTGAGGGCGTGCCGGCACTATTCCCCGCTCCATCGCGCTCGCCAAGGTCAACGTCCTGGATGGCCGGATTGTAGACATGCGCCCGAGGGCGTCAGCAACCACTGTGGCCACAGGACCGCCCACCATGGCGGTCAAGTCTTGTAGTCGTACCCGTGCCCAGGGGGATGGGATGTCGCACGTTCGCCCTTGGGTCAATGAAGGAGGTGGCCCGGAAGGCAGCCGACCGTGCCCAGTCGGCCGGTGGTCGAGCCGGTTGCACGACCAGCCGCCCATGTCGCTAGCCGGCAGCACATCGAGCTTGCCATCCTCCAGCCGGTCATAGACAGCTGGCCACGTAGTTTTCTGCGAAGCGGAAGGGGGGGAGAAACCCATTGCTTTGGCCTACCTAGGGTTAATAACCCCGTTAGTAGTCCCCAAAGCCGGGGGGCCTGCATCCGGCGGACAGAGGGGAGCCGGCGGCTTTCCCCCCGCGGTACCCGTATCCGGCGTGAAGCAGAAGGGGGGCAGCAAGGTCGGCCGTTGGACCCGACACCTCGGGTACCAGCGCGTGGCCCCGGGACCCGTGCCGAGCCGCCGCGCACCTCGCGGCGAGTAATGATGCGGCGGTCCCGACGAATGTGGGGGAGACAGGACGTTGGCCTGGGCCTAGCCTGCTAGGACCCGGACATAGCCTAGTAGGCCTCGGGGCGGAGATTGGGATCCTCTGCGCCCCGGAGCGGCCGTTACGATCCGGGGCCACCCATGCACGCGCGGAGTTTTCGGAGGTGTGGGCGAAATTAATCCCACGTCCCCCGGTCGTGGCCTCCCCTATAAAAGGGGAGGACACTACAGGAAACAGGTACTTTGCCGTCCGCCATCCCGGACGGCAAAGGCATGAAACACGGATGGCAAAGGCTTTGCCGTCCACCAGCGAATGGCAAACCATCTGGCTGAATAATCCACGGTAAAGGATGCTTTGCCGTCCGCTGGCGAACAACAAAGACCTTAGGTTCTCTGCCGTCTGCCAGCGGACGGCAAAGAGCCTGGACGGCACACGTGGGCACTTAGCTCCGTTAGGGGGCTTAACGACGTGCTTTGCCGTCCGCTGGCAGACAGCAAAGACCTTAGGTTCTTTGCCGTCTACCCACGGACGGCAAAGAACCTAAGGTCTTTGCCGTCTGCCAGCGGACGACAAAACACCTTTTTTATAGCTCGGGCTGGCCTAGGTGGGTTCTTTGCCGTCCACTGGCAGACGACAAAGAATCTTAATTCTTTGCCGTCTGCCAGCGGACGACAAAGAACCCACCTAGGCCAGGCCCAGTTTGCACAGGTAGCTGCCACGTGGCCACTTTGCCGTCTGCTGGCGGACGCAAAGCTCTTTGCCGTCTGCCAGCAAACGGCAAAGTGGCTATTTAGCCCCTGTTTTTTGTTTTTCTTTAAAATCATTCAATTTGACAGAATATTCATATATATCCAACATATACATATCCAGAACATACATATCATTCAACATGTTTCAACAAGCATACCAAATAAGTTGAAACAAGCATATATATACCAATAATTAAGTTCCAACATACAAGTCCAACATATATACAAGTTTCCAACAACACACAATATGGTTTCCAACAACATATCCATACATATGTATCCAAAACAAGTTTTCCATGAACATAAAGGTAGCAGAAGTAGAAGAGTACAGTCCATCAATGCACTCTTCCTCATCTATAGCAAATCTGCAAAGTAGGAAAGATATAGTTATAAGAATAAGAAGACTAGCTAGAAGAAGAAGAAGAAAAGAAGAAAAAAGAAGAAGAAGAATTTATCTTCTATTTATTTTCTCCTCTCCTCTCCTCTCCTCTTCTCCAAGGTGGTAATACCATTTTGTAGCTAACTAATCATATCAAGTAATTTTGGAGGAAAAAATGCTAAGTATAGGTCATTTTATAGCTATCCTAGGTAGAATATATCATTTTGGAGGTAATAAGGTTATTATGTATTTTTGAGGAAAATAAGCTAAGTATAGGTCATTTTGGAGGTAAACCAAGGTTATTATGCCATTTTTTACCTAAGTGAGCATATTATGTCATAAATGAACTAGCTAAGTAATTATAGATCATATTGAGCTATCCTAGGTTTATGCAATTTTGTACCTAAGTGAGCTAATTATGTCATAAATGAACTAGCTATAGATCATTATTGAGCTATACTAGCTACTAATGCCATTTTCTAGTAACTAAGCATATCAAGTCATTTTGGAGGAAAAAATGCTAAGTATAGGTCATTTTATAGCTATCCTAGGTAGAATATACCATTTTCTAGCTAACTAAGCATATCAAGTCATTTTTGATGAAAATAAGCTAAGTATAGGTCATTTTGGAGCTAAGTAGTTCATTTATTAAGCTAAGTATGCATTTGTTAATGAAAACACTTGGGAAAACTTACCATCAACATGGAGGTGAAGGACCGGTAGGGTTTGGGCCAGGGTGAGTGAGAGTAGAAGGACCGGTCGGGGTTGCGGCAGACAGAAGGATCGGTCGATGCTTGTCGGGAGGCACGCTGCACCAAAGATCATTTGCAATGTCTCCTTAGCATGATGCAACTCAAATGTGAATACTAGTCACTAATGACCATTTAAATGAAACTCACCGTGGGTGCTATAGCAATATGGGGCATCGACGGAGGGGTCTGACCATTGTTCTGGCACACGGTCTGCACATTTTGTTTTCACGAGTCATTCATATTAGTTAGTGATGAAACGAACATTACGTGCATGATTTGGCTACTATGCAGGAGAAACATACCACGAGGAGCTCGTATAGGGCCCGGTGAGACACGTCATTCCGGTTCCTCTCCTCCTCCAACAGCCTAGTCGTCCTCTCCTTCATCTCCCTCTCCCTCTGCGCCGCCTGCCTATTTGCCTCCGCCAGAAGCTCCTGGGCCCTAGCCTCAATGGCGAGCTCCATCAGCCATGGACGAGGCCTTATCTCAGGATCAGAGCTCGTCTGGCGCTTCTTGAACTCTGGGAGAGTTCTAGGACAACGTATCAGTCCATCCCCAATGGCTATCGAGCCATGGGGCCTCCCACCACCAGATATCATCACGAGCTCTGGATCAAAAGGACTCTAGCTCGGGTTGAAGTCCTCCCCTTTCCTCGCCTTCCCCTCATCTCTGTACCTCACGAGCTTGTTGTGGGAGGAGATGTTGCTGAAGCTCTCTGGATGATCGAGGTCATCCTCAGAGAATGCCTTGGCCTTCTTGTACGAGGCAGTATGGGCCATGGCATAGAGGTCGAACAGAGGTGGCACCTCCTTCTTGTTTTCTCGCGCCTAAAAGAGGTGAACAAAATATTAGTTAAGGGCTCAAGCTAGCATGAAGAATGAAATTGCATGAATCATGAAGCAAACCACATACCAGTTATCCCCATACTCAAACAGGTTGGAGC
>JAAAWK010000228.1:0-31089 GCA_022496015.1 Hordeum marinum | reverse complement strand
TAACCCTCTCAACTCTTTGGAAGTTTCTATGTGGCGAAATTATGATGTCATGCCAAGTTCAACCTTTTCAGAGTTCATTTGTACTGCTTTTCAAATTTAGGGTCATTTAGCTCAAATAATCATCATGCATGAAAAATATAAATGAAGTCAGAAAGGGTTGAAAATTTATGACTTGCCTTTGAATGGTGCATATTAAAGACACCAAAATTATGGAATTAAAATAACTTATTAAAAATGAAATCCCTTTGTAATAGATGAGTTTTCGTCCAAAACCCTCATACTTCGAAAGAGATGTCCATTTGTACACGAAGTGCATCTAGTTTTCGCCGTAACCCTCTCAACTCTTGTAGAAGTTCATGTGGGCAAAATTATGATGTCATGCCAAGTACAAACCTTTTCAGGGTTCATTTGTTCTGCTTTTCAAATCTAGGGTCATTTAGCTCTCAAAATAAATCATTAAATGCATGAAAAATATCAAATGAAGTTAGAAAGGGTTGAAATTGATGACGAGCCTTTGAATGGCAGATTGAACACACACAAATTAGGGAGTTAAAATAAGTTATTAAAATGAAATCCCTTTGTAAGAGATGAGTTTTTCATCCAAACCCTCATACTTCGAAAGAGATTGTCCAATTTGTACACCAAGTGCATCGAGTTTTAACCAGTACCCTCTCACTCTTTAGACGTTCCTATGTGGGTGAAATTTATGATCTCATGCCAGTTACAAACCTTTTCAGAGATCATTTGTACTGCTTTTCAAATTAGGGTCATTTAGCTCAAATAAATCATTAAATGCATGAGAAATATCAAATGAAGTCAGAAAGGGTTGAAAATTGATGACGTGCCTTTGAATGGTGCATATTGAACACACCCAAATTATGGTGTTAAATAAGTTATTAAAAATTAAATCCCTTTGTATAGATGAGTTTTCGTCCAAAACCCTCATACTTCGTAAGAGATTGTCCAATTTGTACGAAGTGCATCCAGTTTTCGCCATAACCCTATCAACTCTTTAGAAGTTTCTATGTGGCGAAATTATGATCATGCCAAGTTACAACCTTTTCAGAGTTCATTTGTTCTTTTTCTGCTTTTCAAATTTATGGTCATTTTGCTCAAAATCATTCGATGCATGAAAATATCAAATGAAGTTAGAAAGGGTTGAAATTTGATGACGTGCCTTTGAATGGCGCATATTGAACACACAAAAATTATGGAGTTAAAATAAGTTATTAAAATGAAATCCCTTTATAATAGATGAGTTTTCGTCGAAAACCCTCATACTTCGAAAGAGATTGTCCAATTTGTACCACGAAATGTATCTAGTTTTTGCCGTAACCCTCTCAACTCTTTAGAAGTTTCTTGTGGGTGAAATTATGATGTCATGCCAAGTTCAACCTTTTGAGAGTTATTTGTACTGCTTTTCAAATTTAGGGTCATTTAGATCAAATAAATCATTAAATGCATGACAAATCAAATTAAGTCAGAAGGGTTGAAAATTGATGACGTGCCTTTGAATGGTGCATATTGAACACACAAAAATTATGGAGTTAAAATAAGTTATTAAAAATGAAATCCTTTGTAATAGATGAGTTTTTGTCCAAAACCCTCATACTTCGAAACAAATTGTCCAATTTGTACACGAAGTGCATCCTGTTTTCGTGGTAACCCCTCTCAACTCTTTGGAAGTTTCTATGTGGGCGAAATTATGATGTCATGCCAAGTTCAACCTTTTCAGAGTTCATTTGTACTGCTTTTCAATTAGGTCATTTAGCTCAAAATAAAATCATTCAATGCATGAAAAATCAAATGAAGTCAGAAAGGGTTGAAAATTTATGACTTGCCTTTGAATGGTGCATATTGAAGACACCAAAATTATGGAATTAAAATAACTATTAAAAACGAAATCCCTTTGTAATAGATGAGTTTTCGTCCAAAACCCTCATACTTTCGAAAGAGATTGTCCAATTTGTACACGAAGTGCATCTAGTTTTCGCCGTAACCCTCTCACTCTGTAGAATTTCTATGTGGGCAAAATTTTGATGTCATGCCAAGGTACAACCTTTTCAGGGTTCATTTGTTCTGCTTTTCAAATCTAGGGTCATTTAGCTCAAAATAAATCATTAAATGCATGAAAAATATCAATGAAGTTAGAAAGGGTTGAAATTGATGAACGAGCCTTTGAATGGGTGCATATTGAACACACACAAATTAGGGAGTTAAAATAAGTTATTAAAATGAAATCCCTTTGTAAGAGATGAGTTTCATCCAAACCCTCATACTTCGAAAGAATTGTCCAATTTGTACACCAAGTGCATCGAGTTTCATCACCGTAACCCTCTCAACTCTTTAGACGTTCCTATGTTGGTGAAATTATGATCTCATGCCAAGTTACAACCTTTTCAGAGATCATTTGTACTGCTTTTCAAATTTAGGTCATTTAGCTCAAAATAAATCATTTAATGCATGAGAAATATCAAATGAAGTCAGAAAGGGTTGAAAATTGATGACGTGCCTTTGAATGGTGGCATATTGAACACACCAAAATTATGGTGTTAAAATAAGTTATTAAAAATTAAATCTCTTTGTAATAGATGAGTTTTCGTCCAAACCCTCATACTTCGTAAGAGATTGTCCAATTTGGTACACGAAGTGCATCCAGTTTTCGCCATAACCCTCTCAACTCTTTAAAGTTTCTATGTGGGCGAAATTATGATGTCCTGCCAAGTTACAACCTTTTCAGAGTTCATTTGTTCTGCTTTTCAATTTATGGTCATTTTGCTCAAAATAATCATTCATGCATGAAAAATATCAAATGAAGTTAGAAAGGGTTGAAATTTGATGACGTGCCTTTGAATGGCGCATATTGAACACACAAAAATTATGGAATTAAAATAAGTTATTAAAAATGAAATCCCTTTGTAATAGATGAGTTTTCGTCGAAAACCCTCATACGTCGAAAGAGATTGTCCAAGTTGTACACGAAGTGCATCCAGTTTTCGCGGTAACCCCCTCAACTCTTTAGAAGTTTCTATGTGGGCGAAATTACGATGTCATGCCAAGTTACAACCTTTTCAGAGTTCATTTGTACTGCTTTTCAAATTTAGGGCCATTTAGCTCAAAATAAATCATTCAATGGATGAAAAATATCAAATGAAGTCAAAAAGGGTTGAAAATTGATGACGTGCCTTTGAATGGTGCATATTGAACACACAAAAATTATGGAGTTAAAATAAGTTATTAAAAATGAAATCCCTTTGTAATAGATGAGTTTTCGTCCAAAACCCTCATACTTCGAAAGAGATTGTCCAATTTGTACACGAAGTGTATCCAGTTTTTGTCGTAACCCTCTCAACTCTTTAGAAGTTTCTTTGTGGGTGAAATTATGATGTCATGCCAAGTTACAACCTTTTCAGAGTTCATTCATACTGCTTTTAAAATTTAGGGTCATTTAGATCAAAATAAATCATTAAATGCATGAAAAATATCAAATGAAGTCAGAAAGGGTTGAAAATTGATGACGTGCCTTTGAGTGGTGCATATTAAACACACAAAAATTATGGAGTTAAAATAAGTTATTAAAAATGAAATCCCTTTGTAATAGATGAGTTTTCGTCCAAAACCCTCATACTTCGTAAGAGATTATCCAATTTGTACACGAAGTGCGTCCTGATTTCGCGGTAACCCTCTCAACTCTTAGAAGTTTCTATGTGGGCGAAATTATGATGTCATGCCAAGTTACAACCTTTTAAGAGTTCGTTTGTACTGCTTTTCAAATTTAGGGTCATTTATCTCAAAATAAATCATTCAATGCATGAAAAATATCAAATGAAGTGAAAAAGGGTTGAAAATTCATGACGTGGCTTTGAATGGTGCATATTGAACACACCAAAATTATGGAGTTAAAATAAGTTATTAAAAATGAAAGCCCTTTGTAATAGATGAGTTTTCGTCCAAAACCCTCATACTTCAAAAGAGATTGTCCAATTTGTACACGAAGTGCATCTAGTTTTCGCCGTAACCCTCTCAACTCTGTAGAAGTTTCTATGTGGGCGAAATTATGATGTCATGCCAAGTTACAACCTTTGCAAAGTTCATTTGTACTGCTTTTCAAATCTCCGGTCATTTAGCTCAAAATAAATCATTAAATGTATGAAAAATATCAAATGAAGTTACAAAGGGTTGAAAATTGATGACGAGCCTTTGAATGGTGCATACTGAACACACACAAATTATGGAGTTAAAATAAGGTATTAAAAATGAAATCCCTTTGTAATAGATGAGTTTTCATCCAAAACCCTCAAACTTCAAAAGAGATTGTCCAATTTGTACACAAAGTGCATCGAGTTTTCGCCGTAACCCTCTCAACTCTTTAGAAGTTCCTATGTGGGTGAAATTATGAAGTCTTGCCAAGTTACAACCTTTTCAAAGATCATTTGTACTGCTTTTCAAATTTAGGGTCATTTATCTCAAAATAAATCATTAAATGCATGAAAAATATCAAATGAAGTCAGCAAGGGTTGAAAATTGATGATGTGCCTTTGAATGGTGCATACTGAATACACAAAAAGTATGGAGTTAAAATAAGTTATTAAAAATGAAATCCCTTTGTAATAGATGAGTTTTCGTCCAAAACCCTCATACTTCCAAAGAGATTGTCCAATTTGTACACGAAGTGCATCCAGTTTTTGCCGTAACCCTCTCAACTCTTTAGAAGTTTCTATGTGGGCAAAATTATGATGTCATGCCAAGTTACAACCTTTTCACAGTTCATTTGTACTGCTTTTAAAATTTAGGGCCATTTAGCTCAAAATAAATCATTAAATGCATGAAAAATAACAAATGAAATCAGAAAGGGTTGAAAATTGATGATGTGCCTTTGAATGTTGCATATTGAATACACAAAAAGTATGGAGTTAAAATAAGTTATTACAAATGAAATCCCTTTGTAATAGATGAGTTTTCGTCCAAAACCCTCATACTTCGAAAGAGATTGTCTAATTTGTACACGAAGTGGATCCAGTTTTCGCCGTAACCCTCTCAACCCTTTAGAAGTTTCTATGTCAGCGAAATTATGATGTCATGCCAAGTTACAACCTTTTCAAAGTTCATTTGTATTGCTTTTCAAATTTAGGGTCATTTAGCTCAAAATAAATCATTCAATGCATGAAAAATATCAAATGAAGTGAAAAAGGGTTGAAAATTCATGACGTGGCTTTGAATGGTGCATATTGAACACACCAAAATTATGGAGTTAAAATAAGTTATTAAAAATGAAAGCCCTTTGTAATAGATGAGTTTTCGTCCAAAACCCTCATACTTCAAAAGAGATTGTCCAATTTGTACACGAAGTGCATCTAGTTTTCGCCGTAACCCTCTCAACTCTGTAGAAGTTTCTATGTGGGCGAAATTATGATGTCATGCCAAGTTACAACCTTTGCAAAGTTCATTTGTACTGCTTTTCAAATCTCGGGTCATTTAGCTCAAAATAAATCATTAAATGTATGAAAAATATCAAATGAAGTTACAAAGGGTTGAAAATTGATGACGAGCCTTTGAATGGTGCATACTGAACACACACAAATTATGGAGTTAAAATAAGTTATTAAAAATGAAATCCCTTTGTAATAGATGAGTTTTCATCCAAAACCCTCAAACTTCAAAAGAGATTGTCCAATTTGTACACAAAGTGCATCGAGTTTTCGCCGTAACCCTCTCAACTCTTTAGAAGTTCCTATGTGGGTGAAATTATGAAGTCTTGCCAAGTTACAACCTTTTCAAAGATCATTTGTACTGCTTTTCAAATTTAGGGTCATTTATCTCAAAATAAATCATTAAATGCATGAAAAATATCAAATGAAGTCAGCAAGGGTTGAAAATTGATGATGTGCCTTTGAATGGTGCATACTGAATACACAAAAAGTATGGAGTTAAAATAAGTTATTAAAAATGAAATCCCTTTGTAATAGATGAGTTTTCGTCCAAAACCCTCATACTTCCAAAGAGATTGTCCAATTTGTACACGAAGTGCATCCAGTTTTTGCCGTAACCCTCTCAACTCTTTAGAAGTTTCTATGTGGGCAAAATTATGATGTCATGCCAAGTTACAACCTTTTCACAGTTCATTTGTACTGCTTTTAAAATTTAGGGCCATTTAGCTCAAAATAAATCATTAAATGCATGAAAAATAACAAATGAAATCAGAAAGGGTTGAAAATTGATGATGTGCCTTTGAATGGTGCATATTGAATACACAAAAAGTATGGAGTTAAAATAAGTTATTACAAATGAAATCCCTTTGTAATAGATGAGTTTTCGTCCAAAACCCTCATACTTCGAAAGAGATTGTCTAATTTGTACACGAAGTGGATCCAGTTTTCGCCATAACCCTCTCAACCTTTTAGAAGTTTCTATGTCAGCGAAATTATGATGTCATGCCAAGTTACAACCTTTTCAAAGTTCATTTGTATTGCTTTTCAAATTTAGGGTCATTTAGCTCAAAATAAATCATTCAATGCATGAAAAATATAAAATGAAGTTGGAAAGGGTTGAAAATTGATGACGTGCCTTTGAATGGTGCATATTGAACACACAAAAATATGGAGTTAAAATAAGTTATTAAAAATGAAATCCCTTTGTAATAGATATTTTCGTCCAAAACGCTCATACATCGAAAGAGATTGTCGAATTTGTACACGAAGTGCATCGAGTTTTTGCCGTAACCCTCTCAACTCTTTAGAAGTTTCTATGTGGGTGAAATTATGATGTCATGCCAAGTTACAACCTTTTCAGAGTTCATTTGTACTGCTTTTCAAATTTAGGGTCATTTAGCTCAAAATAAATCATTTAATGCATGACAAATATCAAATGAAGTCAGAAAGGATTGAAATTTGATGATGTGCCTTTGAATGGTGCATATTGAACACACAAAAATTATGGATTTAAAATAAGTTATTAAAAATGAAATCACTTTGTAATAGATGAGTTTTCGTCCAGAACCCTCATACTTCGAAAGAGATTGTCCAATTTGTACACGAAGTGTATCCGGTTTTTGCCGTAACCCTCACAACTCTTTAGAAGTTTCTATGTGGGTGAAATTATGATGTCATGCCAAGTTAAAACCTTTTCAGAGTTCATTTTTACTGCTTTTCAAATTTAGGGTCATTTAGCTCAAAATAAATCATTCAATGCATGAAAAATATCAAATGAAGTCAGAAAGGGTTGAAAATTGATGACCTGCCTTTGAATGGTGCATATTGAACACACAAAAATTATGGAGTTAAAATAAGTTATTAAAAATGAATTCCCTTTGTAATAGATATTTTCGTCCAAAACCCTCATACATGGAAAGAGATTGTCCAATTTGTGCACGAAGTGCATCGAGTTTTTGCTGTAACCCTCTCAACTCTTTAGAAGTTTCTATGTGGGTGAAATTATGATGTCATGCCAAGTTACAACCTTTTCAGAGTTCATTTGTACTGCTTTTCAAATTTAGGGTCATTTAGCTCAAAATAAATCATTAAATGCAGGACAAATATCAAATGAAGTCAGAAACAGTTGAAAATTGATGACGTGCCTTTGAATGGTGCATATTGAACACACCAAAAGTATGGAGTTAAAATAAGTTATTAAAAATGAAATCCCTTTGTAATAGATGAGTTTTCGTCCAAAACCCTCATACTTCGAAAGAGATTGTCCAATTTCAACACGAAGTGCAGCCAGTTTTTGCCGTAACCCTCACAACTCTTTAGAAGTTTCTATGTGGGTGAAATTATGATGTCATGCCAAGTTAAAACCTTTTCAGAGTTCATTTGTACTGCTTTTCAAATTTAGGGTCATTTAGCTCAAAATAAATCATTCAATGCATGAAAAATATCAAATGAAGTTAGAAAGGGTTGAAAATTGATGACGTGCCTTTGAATGGTGCATATTGAACACGCAAAAATTATGGAGTTAAAATATGTTATTAAAAATGAAATCCCTTTGTATAGATATTTTCGTCCAAAACCCTCATACATCGAAAGAGATTGTCCAATTTGTACACGAAGTGCATCGAGTTTTTGCCGTAACCCTCTCAGCTCTTTAGAAGTTTCTATGTGGGTGAAATTATGATGTCATGCCAAGTTACAACCTTTTCAGAGTTCATTTGTACTGCTTTTCAAATTTAGGGTCATTTAGCTCAAAATAAATCATTAAATGCATGACAAATATCAAATGAAGTCAGAAAGGGTTGAAAATTGATGACGTGCCTTTGAATGGTGCATATTGAACACACCAAAAGTATGGAGTTAAAATAAGTTATTAAAAATGAAATCCCTTTGTAATAGATGAGTTTTCGTCCAAAACCCTCATACTTCGAAAGAGATTGTCCAATTTGTACACGAAGTGCATCCAGTTTTTGCCGTAACCCTCTCAACTCTTTAGAAGTTTCTATGTGGGCGAAATTATGATGTCATGCCAAGTTACAACCTTTTCACCGTTCATTTGTACTGCTTTTAAAATTTAGGGTCATTTAGCTCAAAATAAATCATTAAATGCATGACAAATATCAAATGAAGTCAGGAAGGGTTGAAAATTGATGATGTGCCTTTGAATGGTGCATATTGAATACACAAAAATTATGGAGTTAAATTAAGTTATTACAAATGAAATCCCTTTGTAATAGATGAGTTTTCGTCCAAAACCCTCATACTTCGAAAGAGATTGTCTAATTTGTACACGAAGTGCATCCAGTTTTCACCGTAACCCTCTCAACTCTTTAGAAGTTTCTATGTCGGCGAAATTATGATGTCATGCCAAGTTACAACCTTTTCACAGTTCATTTGTAGTGCTTTTCAAATTTAGGGTCATTTAGCTCAAAATAAATCATTAAATGCATGATAAATATCAAATAAAGTCAGAAAGGGTTGAAAATTGATGACGTGCCTTTTAATGGTGCATATTGAACACACCAAAATTATGGAGTTAAAATAAGTTATTAAAAATGAAATCCCTTTGTAATAGATGAGTTGTCGTCCAAAACCCTCATACTTCGAAAGAGATTGTGCAATTTGTACACGAAGTGCATCCAGTTTTCGCGGTAACCCTCTCAACTCTTTAGAAGTTTCTATGTGGAAGAAACTACGATGTCATGCCAAGTTACAACCTTTTCAGAGTTCATTTGTACTGCTTTTCAAATTTAAGGTCATTTTGCTCAAAATAAATCATTCAATGCATGAAAAATATCAAATGAAGTCAGAAAGGGTTGAAATTTGATGACGTGCCTTTAAATGGCGCATATTGAACACACAAAAATAATGGAGTTAAAATAAGTTATTGAAAATGAAATCCCTTTGTAATAGATGAGTTGTCGTCCAAAACCCTCATACTTCGAAAGAGATTGTCCAATTTGTACACGAAGTGCATCCAGTTTTCGTCGTAACCCTCTCAACTCTTTAGAAGTTTCTATGTGGGCGAAATTCTGATGTCATGCCTAGTTACAACCTTTTCAGAGTTCATTTGTACTGTTTTTCAAATTTAGGGTCATTTAGCTCAAAATAAATCATTAAATGCATGACAAATATCAAATAAAGTCAGAAAGGGTTGAAAATTGATGACGTGCCTTTGAATGGTGCATATTGAACACACCAACATTATGGAGTTAAAATAAGTGATTAAAAATGAAATCCCTTTGTAATAGATGAGTTTTTCTCCAAAACCCTCATACTTAGTAAGAGATATTCCAATTTGTACACGAAGTGCATCCAGTTTTTGCCGTAACCCTCTCAACTCTTTAGAAGTTTCTATGTGGGCGAAATTATGATGTCATGCCAAGTTACAACCTTTTCAGAGTTCATTTGTACTGCTTTCCAAATTTAAGGTCATTTTGCTCAAAATAAATCATTCAATGCATGAAAAATATCAAATGAAGTCAGAAAGGGTTGAAATATTATAACGTGCGTTTGAATGGCGCATATTGAAGAAACAAAAATTATGGAGTTAAAATAAGTTATTAAAAATGAAATCCCTTTGTAATGGATGAGTTTTCGTCCAAAACCCTCATACTTCGAAAGAGATTGTCCAATTTGTACACGAAGTGCATCCAGTTTTCGCCGTAACCCTCTCAACTCTTTAGAAGTTTCTATGTGGGAGAAATTACGATGTCATGCCAAGTTACAACCTTTTCAGAGTTCATTTGTACTGCTTTTCAAATTTAAGGTCATTTTGCTCAAAATAAATCATTCAATGCATGAAAAATATCAAATGAAGTCAGAAAGGGTTGAAATTTGATGACGTGCCTTTAAATGGCGCATATTGAACACACAAAAATTATGGAGTTAAAATAAGTTATTAAAAATGAAATCCCTTTGTAATAGATGAGTTTTCGTCCAAAACCCTCATACTTCGAAAGAGATTGTCCAATTTGTACACGAAGTGCATCCAGTTTTCGCCGTAACCCTCTCAACTCTTTAGAAGTTTCTATGTGGGAGAAATTACGATGTCATGCCAAGTTACAACCTTTTCAGAGTTCATTTGTACTGCTTTTCACATTTAAGGTCATTTTGCTCAAAATAAATCATTCAATGCATGAAAAATATCAAATGAAGTCAGAAAGGGTTGAAATTTGATGACGTGCCTTTAAATGGCGCATATTGAACGCACAAAAATTATGGAGTTAAAATAAGTTATTCAAAATGAAATCCCTTTGTAATAGATGAGTTGTCGTCCAAAACCCTCATACTTCGAAAGAGATTGTCCAATTTGTACACGAAGTGCATCCAGTTTTCGTGGTAACCCTCTCAACTCTTTAGAAGTTTCTATGTGGGAGAAATTACGATGTCATGCCAAGTTACAACCTTTTCAGAGTTCATTTGTACTGCTTTTCAAATTTAAGGTCATTTTGCTCAAAATAAATCATTCAATGCATGAAAAATATCAAATGAAGTCAGAAAGGGTTGAAATTTGATGACGTGCCTTTAAATGGCGCATATTGAACACACAAAAATTATGGAGTTAAAATAAGTTATTAAAAATGAAATCCCTTTGTAATAAATGAGTTTTCGTCCAAAACCCTCATACTTCGAAAGAGATTGTCCAATTTGTACACGAAGTGCATCCAGTTTTTGCCGTAACCCTCTCAACTCTTTAGAAGTTTCTATGTGGGCGAAATTATGATGTCATGCCAAGTTACAACCTTTTCACAGTTCATTTGTACTGCTTTTAAAATTTAGGGTCATTTAGCTCAAAATAAATCATTAAATGCATGACAAATATCAAATGAAGTCAGGAAGGGTTGAAAATTGATGATGTGCCTTTGAATGGTGCATATTGAATACACAAAAATTATGGAGTTAAATTAAGTTATTACAAATGAAATCCCTTTGTAATAGATGAGTTTTCGTCCAAAACCCTCATACTTCGAAATAGATTGTCTAGTTTGTACACGAAGTGCATCCAGTTTTCGCCGTAACCCTTTCAACTCTTTAGAAGTTTCTATGTCGGCGAAATTATGATGTCATGCCAAGTTACAACCTTTTCACAGTTCATTTGTAGTGCTTTTCAAATTTAGGGTCATTTAGCTCAAAATAAATCATTAAATGCATGATAAATATCAAATAAAGTCAGAAAGGGTTGAAAATTGATGACGTGCCTTTTAATGGTGCATATTGAACACACCAAAATTATGGAGTTAAAATAAGTTATTAAAAATGAAATCCCTATGTAATAGATGAGTTTTCGTCCAAAACCCTCATACTTCGTAAGAGATTGTCCAATTTGTACACGAAGTGCATCCAGTTTTCGTCGTAACCCTCTCAACTCTTTAGAAGTTTCTATGTGGGCAAAATTATGATGTCATGCCAAGTTACAACCTTTTCAGAGTTCATTTGTACTGCTTTTCAAATTTAAGGTCATTTTGCTCAAAATAAATCATTCAATGCATGAAAAATATCAAATGAAGTCAGAAAGGGTTGAAATCTGATGACGTGCCTTTAAATGGTGCATATTGAACACACAAAAATTATGGAGTTAAAATAAGTTATTAAAAATGAAATCCCTTTGTAATAGATGAGTTTTCGTCCAAAACCCTCATACTTCGAAAGAGATTGTCCAATTTGTACACGAAGTGCATCCAGTTTTCGTGGTAACCCTCTCAACTCTTTAGAAGTTTCTATGTGGGAGAAATTACGAAGTCATGCCAAGTTACAACCTTTTCAGAGTTCATTTGTACTGCTTTTCAAATTTAAGGTCATTTTGCTCAAAATAAATCATTCAATGCATGAAAAATATCAAATGAAGTCAGAAAGGGTTAAAATCTGATGACGTGCCTTTAAATGGTGCATATTGAACACACAAAAATTATGGAGTTAAATTAAGTTATTACAAATGAAATCCCTTTGTAATAGATGAGTTGTCGTCCAAAACCCTCATACTTCGAAAGAGATTGTCCAATTTGTACTCGAAGTGCATCCAGTTTTCGCGGTAACCCTCTCAACTCTTTAGAAGTTTCTATGTGGGAGAAATTACGATGTCATGCCAAGTTACAACCTTTTCAGAGTTCATTTGTACTGCTTTTCAAATTTAGGGCCATTTAGCTCAAAATAAATCATTCAATGCATGAAAAATATCGAATGAAGTCAAAAAGGGTTGAAAATTGATGACGTGCCTTTGAATGGTGCATATTGAACACACAAAAATTAAGGAGTTAAAATAAGTTATTAAAAATGAAATCCCTTTGTAATAGATGAGTTTTCGTCCAAAACCCTCACACATCGAAAGAGATTGTCCAATTTGTACACGAAGTGCATCCAGTTTTTGCCGTAACCCTCTCAACTCTTTAGAAGTTTCTATGTGGGTGAAACTCTGATATCATGCCTAGTTACAACCTTTTCAGACTTCATTTGTACTGTTTTTCAAATTTAGGGTCATTTAGCTCAAAATAAATCATTAAATGCATGAAAAATATCAAATAAAGTCAGAAAGGGTTGAAAATTGATGACGTGCCTTTGTAATTAAATGGTGCATATTTAACACACCAAAATTATGGAGTTAAAATAAGTTATTAAAAATGAAATCCCTTTGTAATAGATGAGTTTTTCTCCAAAACCCTCATACTTCGTAAGAGATGTTCCAATTTGTACCCGAAGTGCATCCAGTTTTTGTCATAACCCTCTCAACTCTTTAGAAGTTTCTATGTGGGCGAAATTATGATGTCATGCCAAGTTACAACCTTTTCAAAGTTCATTTGTACTGCTTTCCAAATTTAAGGTCATTTTGCTCAAAATAAATCATTCAATGCATGAAAAATATCAAATGAAGTCAGAAAGGGTTGAAATTTGATCACGTGCCTTTGAATGGCGCATATTGAACACACAAAAATTATGGAGTTAAAATAAGTTATTAAAAATGAAATCCCTTTGTAATAGATGAGTTTTCGTCCAAAACCCTCATACTTCGAAAGATATTGTCCAATTTATACACGAAGTGCATCCAGTTTTCGCGGTAACCCTCTCAACTCTTTAGAAGTTTCTATGTGGGAGAAATTACGATGTCATGCCAAGTTACAACCTTTTCAGAGTTCATTTGTACTGCTTTTCAAATTTAAGGTCATTTTGCTCAAAATAAATCATTCAATGCATGAAAAATATCAAATGAAGTCAGAAAGGGTTGAAATTTGATGACGTGCCTTTAAATGGCGCATATTGAACACACAAAAATTATGGAGTTAAAATAAGTTATTAAAAATGAAATCCCTTTGTAATAGATGAGTTATCGTCCAAAACCCTCATACTTCGAAAGAGATTGTCCAATTTGTACACGAAGTGCATCCAGTTTTCGCGGTAACCCTCTCAACTCTTTAGAAGTTTCTATGTGGGAGAAATTACGATGTCATGCCAAGTTACAACCTTTTCAGAGTTCATTTGTACTGCTTTTCAAATTTAGGGTCATTTTGCTCAAAATAAATCATTCAAAGCATGAAAAATATCAAATGAAGTCAGAAAGGGTTGAAATTTGATGACGTGCGTTTGAATGGCGCATATTGAACACACAAAAATTATGGAGTTAAAATAAGTTATTAGAAATGAAATCCCTTTGTAATGGATGAGTTGTCGTCCAAAACCCTCATACTTCGAAAGAGATTGTCCAATTTGTACACGAAGTGCATCCAGTTTTCGCGGTAACCCTCTCAACTCTTTAGAAGTTTCTATGTGGGAGAAATTACGATGTCATGCCAGGTTACAACCTTTTCAAAGTTCATTTGTACTGCTTTTCAAATTTAGGGCCATTTAGCTCAAAATAAATCATTCAATGCATGAAAAATATCGAATGAAGTCAAAAAGGGTTGAAAATTGATGACGTGCCTTTGAATGGTGCATATTGAACACACAAAAATTATGGAGTTAAAATAAGTTATTAAAAATGAAATCCCTTTGTAATAGATGAGTTGTCGTCCAAAACCCTCATACTTCGAAAGAGATTGTGCAATTTGTACACGAAGTGCATCCAGTTTTCGCGGTAACCCTCTCAACTCTTTAGAAGTTTCTATGTGGAAGAAACTACGATGTCATGCCAAGTTACAACCTTTTCAGAGTTCATTTGTACTGCTTTTCAAATTTAAGGTCATTTTGCTCAAAATAAATCATTCAATGCATGAAAAATATCAAATGAAGTCAGAAAGGGTTGAAATTTGATGACGTGCCTTTAAATGGCGCATATTGAACACACAAAAATTATGGAGTTAAAATAAGTTATTGAAAATGAAATCCCTTTGTAATAGATGAGTTGTCGTCCAAAACCCTCATACTTCGAAAGAGATTGTCCAATTTGTACACGAAGTGCATCCAGTTTTCGTCGTAACCCTCTCAACTCTTTAGAAGGTTCTATGTGGGCGAAATTCTGATGTCATGCCTAGTTACAACCTTTTCAGAGTTCATTTGTACTGTTTTTCAAATTTAGGGTCATTTAGCTCAAAATAAATCATTAAATGCATGACAAATATCAAATAAAGTCAGAAAGGGTTGAAAATTGATGACGTGCCTTTGAATGGTGCATATTGAACACACCAACATTATGGAGTTAAAATAAGTGATTAAAAATGAAATCCCTTTGTAATAGATGAGTTTTTCTCCAAAACCCTCATACTTAGTAAGAGATATTCCAATTTGTACACGAAGTGCATCCAGTTTTTGCCGTAACCCTCTCAACTCTTTAGAAGTGTCTATGTGGGCGAAATTATGATGTCATGCCAAGTTACAACCTTTTCAGAGTTCATTTGTACTGCTTTCCAAATTTAAGGTCATTTTGCTCAAAATAAATCATTCAATGCATGAAAAATATCAAATGAAGTCAGAAAGGGTTGAAATATTATGACGTGCGTTTGAATGGCGCATATTGAAGAAACAAAAATTATGGAGTTAAAATAAGTTATTAAAAATGAAATCCCTTTGTAATGGATGAGTTTTCGTCCAAAACCCTCATACTTCGAAAGAGATTGTCCAATTTGTACACGAAGTGCATCCAGTTTTCGCCGTAACCCTCTCAACTCTTTAGAAGTTTCTATGTGGGCGAAATTATGATGTCATGCCAAGTTTCAACCTTTTCAGAGTTCATTTGTACTGCTTTTCAAATTTAAGGTCATTTTGCTCAAAATAAATCATTCAAAGCATGAAAAATATCAAATGAAGTCAGAAAGGGTTGAAATTTGATGACGTGCGTTTGAATGGCGCATATTCAACAAACAAAAATTATGGAGTTAAAATAAGTTATTAAAAATGAAATCCCTTTGTAATGGATGAGTTTTCGTCCAAAACCCTCATACTTCGAAAGAGATTGTCCAATTTGTACACGAAGTGCATCCAGTTTTTGCCGTAACCCTCTCAACTCTTTAGAAGTTTCTATGTGGGCGAAATTATGATGTCATGCCAAGTTACAACCTTTTCAGAGTTCATTTGTACTGCTTTCCAAATTTAAGGTCATTTTGCTCAAAATAAATCATTCAATGCATGAAAAATATCAAATGAAGTCAGAAAGGGTTGAAATATTATGACGTGCGTTTGAATGGCGCATATTGAAGAAACAAAAATTATGGAGTTAAAATAAGTTATTAAAAATGAAATCCCTTTGTAATGGATGAGTTTTCGTCCAAAACCCTCATACTTCGAAAGAGATTGTCCAATTTGTACACGAAGTGCATCCAGTTTTCGCCGTAACCCTCTCAACTCTTTAGAAGTTTCTATGTGGGAGAAATTACGATGTCATGCCAAGTTACAACCTTTTCAGAGTTCATTTGTACTGCTTTTCAAATTTAAGGTCATTTTGCTCAAAATAAATCATTCAATGCATGAAAAATATCAAATGAAGTCAGAAAGGGTTGAAATTTGATGACGTGCCTTTAAATGGCGCATATTGAACACACAAAAATTATGGAGTTAAAATAAGTTATTAAAAATGAAATCCCTTTGTAATAGATGAGTTTTCGTCCAAAACCCTCATACTTCGAAAGAGATTGTCCAATTTGTACACGAAGTGCATCCAGTTTTCGCCGTAACCCTCTCAACTCTTTAGAAGTTTCTATGTGGGAGAAATTACGATGTCATGCCAAGTTACAACCTTTTCAGAGTTCATTTGTACTGCTTTTCACATTTAAGGTCATTTTGCTCAAAATAAATCATTCAATGCATGAAAAATATCAAATGAAGTCAGAAAGGGTTGAAATTTGATGACGTGCCTTTAAATGGCGCATATTGAACGCACAAAAATTATGGAGTTAAAATAAGTTATTCAAAATGAAATCCCTTTGTAATAGATGAGTTGTCGTCCAAAACCCTCATACTTCGAAAGAGATTGTCCAATTTGTACACGAAGTGCATCCAGTTTTCGTGGTAACCCTCTCAACTCTTTAGAAGTTTCTATGTGGGAGAAATTACGATGTCATGCCAAGTTACAACCTTTTCAGAGTTCATTTGTACTGCTTTTCAAATTTAAGGTCATTTTGCTCAAAATAAATCATTCAATGCATGAAAAATATCAAATGAAGTCAGAAAGGGTTGAAATTTGATGACGTGCCTTTAAATGGCGCATATTGAACACACAAAAATTATGGAGTTAAAATAAGTTATTAAAAATGAAATCCCTTTGTAATAAATGAGTTTTCGTCCAAAACCCTCATACTTCGAAAGAGATTGTCCAATTTGTACACGAAGTGCATCCAGTTTTTGCCGTAACCCTCTCAACTCTTTAGAAGTTTCTATGTGGGCGAAATTATGATGTCATGCCAAGTTACAACCTTTTCACAGTTCATTTGTACTGCTTTTAAAATTTAGGGTCATTTAGCTCAAAATAAATCATTAAATGCATGACAAATATCAAATGAAGTCAGGAAGGGTTGAAAATTGATGATGTGCCTTTGAATGGTGCATATTGAATACACAAAAAGTATGGAGTTAAATTAAGTTATTACAAATGAAATCCCTTTGTAATAGATGAGTTTTCGTCCAAAACCCTCATACTTCGAAATAGATTGTCTAGTTTGTACACGAAGTGCATCCAGTTTTCGCCGTAACCCTTTCAACTCTTTAGAAGTTTCTATGTCGGCGAAATTATGATGTCATGCCAAGTTACAACCTTTTCACAGTTCATTTGTAGTGCTTTTCAAATTTAGGGTCATTTAGCTCAAAATAAATCATTAAATGCATGATAAATATCAAATAAACTCAGAAAGGGTTGAAAATTGATGACGTGCCTTTTAATGGTGCATATTGAACACACCAAAATTATGGAGTTAAAATAAGTTATTAAAAATGAAATCCCTATGTAATAGATGAGTTTTCGTCCAAAACCCTCATACTTCGTAAGAGATTGTCCAATTTGTACACGAAGTGCATCCAGTTTTCGTCGTAACCCTCTCAACTCTTTAGAAGTTTCTATGTGGGCAAAATTATGATGTCATGCCAAGTTACAACCTTTTCAGAGTTCATTTGTACTGCTTTTCAAATTTAAGGTCATTTTGCTCAAAATAAATCATTCAATGCATGAAAAATATCAAATGAAGTCAGAAAGGGTTGAAATCTGATGACGTGCCTTTAAATGGTGCATATTGAACACACAAAAATTATGGAGTTAAAATAAGTTATTAAAAATGAAATCCCTTTGTAATAGATGAGTTTTCGTCCAAAACCCTCATACTTCGAAAGAGATTGTCCAATTTGTACACGAAGTGCATCCAGTTTTCGTGGTAACCCTCTCAACTCTTTAGAAGTTTCTATGTGGGAGAAATTACGAAGTCATGCCAAGTTACAACCTTTTCAGAGTTCATTTGTACTGCTTTTCAAATTTAAGGTCATTTTGCTCAAAATAAATCATTCAATGCATGAAAAATATCAAATGAAGTCAGAAAGGGTTAAAATCTGATGACGTGCCTTTAAATGGTGCATATTGAACACACAAAAATTATGGAGTTAAATTAAGTTATTACAAATGAAATCCCTTTGTAATAGATGAGTTGTCGTCCAAAACCCTCATACTTCGAAAGAGATTGTCCAATTTGTACTCGAAGTGCATCCAGTTTTCGCGGTAACCCTCTCAACTCTTTAGAAGTTTCTATGTGGGAGAAATTACGATGTCATGCCAAGTTACAACCTTTTCAGAGTTCATTTGTACTGCTTTTCAAATTTAGGGCCATTTAGCTCAAAATAAATCATTCAATGCATGAAAAATATCGAATGAAGTCAAAAAGGGTTGAAAATTGATGACGTGCCTTTGAATGGTGCATATTGAACACACAAAAATTAAGGAGTTAAAATAAGTTATTAAAAATGAAATCCCTTTGTAATAGATGAGTTTTCGTCCAAAACCCTCACACATCGAAAGAGATTGTCCAATTTGTACACGAAGTGCATCCAGTTTTTGCCGTAACCCTCTCAACTCTTTAGAAGTTTCTATGTGGGTGAAACTCTGATATCATGCCTAGTTACAACCTTTTCAGAGTTCATTTGTACTGTTTTTCAAATTTAGGGTCATTTAGCTCAAAATAAATCATTAAATGCATGAAAAATATCAAATAAAGTCAGAAAGGGTTGAAAATTGATGACGTGCCTTTGTAATTAAATGGTGCATATTTAACACACCAAAATTATGGAGTTAAAATAAGTTATTAAAACTGAAATCCCTTTGTAATAGATGAGTTTTTCTCCAAAACACTCATACTTCGTAAGAGATGTTCCAATTTGTACCCGAAGTGCATCCAGTTTTTGTCATAACCCTCTCAACTCTTTAGAAGTTTCTATGTGGGCGAAATTATGATGTCATGCCAAGTTACAACCTTTTCAAAGTTCATTTGTACTGCTTTCCAAATTTAAGGTCATTTTGCTCAAAATAAATCATTCAATGCATGAAAAATATCAAATGAAGTCAGAAAGGGTTGAAATTTGATCACGTGCCTTTGAATGGCGCATATTGAACACACAAAAATTATGGAGTTAAAATAAGTTATTAAAAATGAAATCCCTTTGTAATAGATGAGTTTTCGACCAAAACCCTCATACTTTGAAAGAGATTGTCCAATTTATACACGAAGTGCATCCAGTTTTCGCGGTAACCCTCTCAACTCTTTAGAAGTTTCTATGTGGGAGAAATTACGATGTCATGCCAAGTTACAACCTTTTCAGAGTTCATTTGTACTGCTTTTCAAATTTAAGGTCATTTTGCTCAAAATAAATCATTCAATGCATGAAAAATATCAAATGAAGTCAGAAAGGGTTGAAATTTGATGACGTGCCTTTAAATGGCGCATATTGAACACACAAAAATTATGGAGTTAAAATAAGTTATTAAAAATGAAATCCCTTTGTAATAGATGAGTTATCGTCCAAAACCCTCATACTTCGAAAGAGATTGTCCAATTTGTACACGAAGTGCATCCAGTTTTCGCGGTAACCCTCTCAACTCTTTAGAAGTTTCTATGTGGGAGAAATTACGATGTCATGCCAAGTTACAACCTTTTCAGAGTTCATTTGTACTGCTTTTCAAATTTAGGGTCATTTTGCTCAAAATAAATCATTCAAAGCATGAAAAATATCAAATGAAGTCAGAAAGGGTTGAAATTTGATGACGTGCGTTTGAATGGCGCATATTGAACACACAAAAATTATGGAGTTAAAATAAGTTATTAGAAATGAAATCCCTTTGTAATGGATGAGTTGTCGTCCAAAACCCTCATACTTCGAAAGAGATTGTCCAATTTGTACACGAAGTGCATCCAGTTTTCGCGGTAACCCTCTCAACTCTTTAGAAGTTTCTATGTGGGAGAAATTACGATGTCATGCCAGGTTACAACCTTTTCAAAGTTCATTTGTACTGCTTTTCAAATTTAGGGCCATTTAGCTCAAAATAAATCATTCAATGCATGAAAAATATCGAATGAAGTCAAAAAGGGTTGAAAATTGATGACGTGCCTTTGAATGGTGCATATTGAACACACAAATATTATGGAGTTAAAATAAGTTATTAAAAATGAAATCCCTTTGTAATAGATGAGTTGTCGTCCAAAACCCTCATACTTCGAAAGAGATTGTGCAATTTGTACACGAAGTGCATCCAGTTTTCGCGGTAACCCTCTCAACTCTTTAGAAGTTTCTATGTGGAAGAAACTACGATGTCATGCCAAGTTACAACCTTTTCAGAGTTCATTTGTACTGCTTTTCAAATTTAAGGTCATTTTGCTCAAAATAAATCATTCAATGCATGAAAAATATCAAATGAAGTCAGAAAGGGTTGAAATTTGATGACGTGCCTTTAAATGGCGCATATTGAACACACAAAAATTATGGAGTTAAAATAAGTTATTGAAAATGAAATCCCTTTGTAATAGATGAGTTGTCGTCCAAAACCCTCATACTTCGAAAGAGATTGTCCAATTTGTACACGAAGTGCATCCAGTTTTCGTCGTAACCCTCTCAACTCTTTAGAAGTTTCTATGTGGGCGAAATTCTGATGTCATGCCTAGTTACAACCTTTTCAGAGTTCATTTGTACTGTTTTTCAAATTTAGGGTCATTTAGCTCAAAATAAATCATTAAATGCATGACAAATATCAAATAAAGTCAGAAAGGGTTGAAAATTGATGACGTGCCTTTGAATGGTGCATATTGAACACACCAACATTATGGAGTTAAAATAAGTGATTAAAAATGAAATCCCTTTGTAATAGATGAGTTTTTCTCCAAAACCCTCATACTTAGTAAGAGATATTCCAATTTGTACACGAAGTGCATCCAGTTTTTGCCGTAACCCTCTCAACTCTTTAGAAGTTTCTATGTGGGCGAAATTATGATGTCATGCCAAGTTACAACCTTTTCAGAGTTCATTTGTACTGCTTTCCAAATTTAAGGTCATTTTGCTCAAAATAAATCATTCAATGCATGAAAAATATCAAATGAAGTCAGAAAGGGTTGAAATATTATGACGTGCGTTTGAATGGCGCATATTGAAGAAACAAAAATTATGGAGTTAAAATAAGTTATTAAAAATGAAATCCCTTTGTAATGGATGAGTTTTCGTCCAAAACCCTCATACTTCGAAAGAGATTGTCCAATTTGTACACGAAGTGCATCCAGTTTTCGCCGTAACCCTCTCAACTCTTTAGAAGTTTCTATGTGGGCGAAATTATGATGTCATGCCAAGTTTCAACCTTTTCAGAGTTCATTTGTACTGCTTTTCAAATTTAAGGTCATTTTGCTCAAAATAAATCATTCAAAGCATGAAAAATATCAAATGAAGTCAGAAAGGGTTGAAATTTGATGACGTGCGTTTGAATGGCGCATATTCAACAAACAAAAATTATGGAGTTAAAATAAGTTATTAAAAATGAAATCCCTTTGTAATGGATGAGTTTTCGTCCAAAACCCTCATACTTCGAAAGAGATTGTCCAATTTGTACACGAAGTGCATCCAGTTTTCGCCGTAACCCTCTCAACTCTTTAGAAGTTTCTATGTGGGCGAAATTATGATGTCATGCCAAGTTTCAACCTTTTCCGAGTTCAATTGTACTCCTTTTAAAATTTAAGGTCATTTAGCTCAAAATAAATCATTAAATGCATGAAAAATATCAAATGAAGTCAGAAAGGGTTGAAATTTGATCACGTGCCTTTGAATGGCGCATATTGAACACACAAAAATTATGGAGTTAAAATAAGTTATTAAAAATGAAATCCCTTTGTAATAGATGAGTTTTCGACCAAAACCCTCATACTTTGAAAGAGATTGTCCAATTTATACACGAAGTGCATCCAGTTTTCGCGGTAACCCTCTCAACTCTTTAGAAGTTTCTATGTGGGAGAAATTACGATGTCATGCCAAGTTACAACCTTTTCAGAGTTCATTTGTACTGCTTTTCAAATTTAAGGTCATTTTGCTCAAAATAAATCATTCAATGCATGAAAAATATCAAATGAAGTCAGAAAGGGTTGAAATTTGATGACGTGCCTTTAAATGGCGCATATTGAACACACAAAAATTATGGAGTTAAAATAAGTTATTAAAAATGAAATCCCTTTGTAATAGATGAGTTATCGTCCAAAACCCTCATACTTCGAAAGAGATTGTCCAATTTGTACACGAAGTGCATCCAGTTTTCGCGGTAACCCTCTCAACTCTTTAGAAGTTTCTATGTGGGAGAAATTACGATGTCATGCCAAGTTACAACCTTTTCAGAGTTCATTTGTACTGCTTTTCAAATTTAGGGTCATTTTGCTCAAAATAAATCATTCAAAGCATGAAAAATATCAAATGAAGTCAGAAAGGGTTGAAATTTGATGACGTGCGTTTGAGTGGCGCATATTGAACACACAAAAATTATGGAGTTAAAATAAGTTATTAGAAATGAAATCCCTTTGTAATGGATGAGTTGTCGTCCAAAACCCTCATACTTCGAAAGAGATTGTCCAATTTGTACACGAAGTGCATCCAGTTTTCGCGGTAACCCTCTCAACTCTTTAGAAGTTTCTATGTGGGAGAAATTACGATGTCATGCCAGGTTACAACCTTTTCAAAGTTCATTTGTACTGCTTTTCAAATTTAGGGCCATTTAGCTCAAAATAAATCATTCAATGCATGAAAAATATCGAATGAAGTCAAAAAGGGTTGAAAATTGATGACGTGCCTTTGAATGGTGCATATTGAACACACAAAAATTATGGAGTTAAAATAAGTTATTAAAAATGAAATCCCTTTGTAATAGATGAGTTGTCGTCCAAAACCCTCATACTTCAAAAGAGATTGTGCAATTTGTACACGAAGTGCATCCAGTTTTCGCGGTAACCCTCTCAACTCTTTAGAAGTTTCTATGTGGAAGAAACTACGATGTCATGCCAAGTTACAACCTTTTCAGAGTTCATTTGTACTGCTTTTCAAATTTAAGGTCATTTTGCTCAAAATAAATCATTCAATGCATGAAAAATATCAAATGAAGTCAGAAAGGGTTGAAATTTGATGACGTGCCTTTAAATGGCGCATATTGAACACACAAAAATTATGGAGTTAAAATAAGTTATTGAAAATGAAATCCCTTTGTAATAGATGAGTTGTCGTCCAAAACCCTCATACTTCGAAAGAGATTGTCCAATTTGTACACGAAGTGCATCCAGTTTTCGTCGTAACCCTCTCAACTCTTTAGAAGTTTCTATGTGGGCGAAATTCTGATGTCATGCCTAGTTACAACCTTTTCAGAGTTCATTTGTACTGTTTTTCAAATTTAGGGTCATTTAGCTCAAAATAAATCATTAAATGCATGACAAATATCAAATAAAGTCAGAAAGGGTTGAAAATTGATGACGTGCCTTTGAATGGTGCATATTGAACACACCAACATTATGGAGTTAAAATAAGTGATTAAAAATGAAATCCCTTTGTAATAGATGAGTTTTTCTCCAAAACCCTCATACTTAGTAAGAGATATTCCAATTTGTACACGAAGTGCATCCAGTTTTTGCCGTAACCCTCTCAACTCTTTAGAAGTTTCTATGTGGGCGAAATTATGATGTCATGCCAAGTTACAACCTTTTCAGAGTTCATTTGTACTGCTTTCCAAATTTAAGGTCATTTTGCTCAAAATAAATCATTCAATGCATGAAAAATATCAAATGAAGTCAGAAAGGGTTGAAATATTATGACGTGCGTTTGAATGGTGCATATTGAAGAAACAAAAATTATGGAGTTAAAATAAGTTATTAAAAATGAAATCCCGTTGTAATGGATGAGTTTTCGTCCAAAACCCTCATACTTCGAAAGAGATTGTCCAATTTGTACACGAAGTGCATCCAGTTTTCGCCGTAACCCTCTCAACTCTTTAGAAGTTTCAATGTGGGCGAAATTATGATGTCATGCCAAGTTTCAACCTTTTCAGAGTTCATTTGTACTGCTTTTCAAATTTAAGGTCATTTTGCTCAAAATAAATCATTCAAAGCATGAAAAATATCAAATGAAGTCAGAAAGGGTTGAAATTTGATGACGTGCGTTTGAATGGCGCATATTCAACAAACAAAAATTATGGAGTTAAAATAAGTTATTAAAAATGAAATCCCTTTGTAATGGATGAGTTTTCGTCCAAAACCCTCATACTTCGAAAGAGATTGTCCAATTTGTACACGAAGTGCATCCAGTTTTCGCCGTAACCCTCTCAACTCTTTAGAAGTTTCTATGTGGGCGAAATTATGATGTCATGCCAAGTTTCAACCTTTTCAGAGTTCAATTGTACTCCTTTTCAAATTTAAGGTCATTTAGCTCAAAATAAATCATTAAATGCATGAAAAATATCAAATGAAGTCAGAAAGGGTTGAAATTTGATGACGTGCGTTTGAATGGCGCATATTGAACAAACAAAAATTATGGAGTTAAAATAAGTTATTAAAAATGAAATCCCTTTGTAATGGATGAGTTTTCGTCCAAAACCCTCATACTTCGAAAGAGATTGTCCAATTTGTACACGAAGTGCATCCAGTTTTCGCCGTAACCCTCTCAACTCTTTAGAAGTTTCTATGTGGGCGAAATTATGATGTCATGCCAAGTTTCAACCTTTTCCGAGTTCAATTGTACTCCTTTTAAAATTTAAGGTCATTTAGCTCAAAATAAATCATTAAATGCATGAAAAATATCAAATGAACTCAGAAAGGGTTGAAAATTGATGACGTGCCTTTGAATGGTGCATATTGAACACACACAAATTATGGAGTTAAAATAAGTTATTAAAAATGAAATCCCTTTGTAATAGATGAGTTTTCGTCCAAAACCCTCATACTTCGAAAGAGATTGTCCAATTTGTACACCAAGTGCATCCAGTTTTCGCCGTAACCCTCTCAATTCTTTAGAAGTTTCTATGTGGGCGAAATTATGATGTCATGCCAAGTTAAAACCTTTTTAGAGTTCATTTGTATTGCTTTTAAAATTTAGGGTCATTTAGCTAAAAATAAATCATTTAATGCATGAAAAATATCAAATGAAGTTAGAAAGGGTTGAAAATTCATAACGTGCCTTTGTATGGTGCATATTGAACACACCAAAATTATGGAGTTAAAATAAGTTATTCAAAATGAAATACCTTTGTAATAGATGAGTTTTCGTCGAAAACCCTCATACTTTGAAAGAGATTGTCCAATTTGTACACGAAATGCATCCAGTTTTCGTCGTAACCCTCTCAACTCTTTAGAAGTTCCTGTGTGGGCGAAATTATGATGTCATGCCAAGTTACAACCTTTTCAGAGTTCATTTGTACTGCTTTCCAAATTCTGGGTCATTTAGCTCAAAATAAATCATTAAATGCATGAAAAATAACAAATGAAGTCAGAAAGGGTTGAAAATTGATGATGTGCCTTTGAATGGTGCATATTGAACACCCAAAAAGTATGGAGTTAAAATAAGTTAGTAAAAATGAAATCACTTTGTAATAGATGAGTTTTCGTCCAAAACCCTCATACTTCGAAAGAGATTGTCCAATTTGTACACGAATTGAATCCAGTTTTCGCCGTAACCCTATCAACTCTTTAGAAGTTTCTATGTGGGTGAAATTATGATGTCATGCCAAGTTACGACCTTTTAAGAGTTCATTTGTACTGCTTTTCAAATTTAGGGTCATTTAGCTGAAAATAAATCTTTAAATGCATGAAAAATATCAAATGAAGTTAGAAAGGGTTAAAAATTGGTGGCGTGCCTTTGAATGGTGCATATTGAAGACACACAAATTATGGAGTTCAAATAAGTTATTAAAAATGAAATCCTTTTGTAATAGATGAGTTTTCATCCGAAACCCTCATACTTTGAAAGAGATTGTCCAATTTGTATACCAAGTTCATCCAGTTTTCGCCGTAACCCCCACAACTCTTTAGAAGTTCCTATGTGGGTGAAATTATGATGTCATGCCTAGTTACAACCTTTTCAGAGTTCATTTGTACTGTTTTTCAAATTATGGGTCATTTAGCTCAAAATAAATCATTAAATGCATGACAAATATCAAATAAAGTCAGAAAGGGTTGAAAATTGATGACGTGCCTTTGAATGGTGCATATTGAACACACCAACATTATGGAGTTAAAATAAGTGATTAAAAATGAAATCCCTTTGTAATAGATGAGTTTTTCTCCAAAACCCTCATACTTAGTAAGAGATATTCCAATTTGTACACGAAGTGCATCCAGTTTTTGCCGTAACCCTCTCAACACTTTAGAAGTTTCTATGTGGGCGAAATTATGATGTCTGGCCAAGTTACAACCTTTTCAGGGTTCATTTGTACTGCTTTCCAAATTTAAGGTCATTTTGCTCAAAATAAATCATTCAATGCATGAAAAATATCAAATGAAGTCAGAAAGGGTTGAAATTTGATGACGTGCCTTTGAATGGCGCATATTGAACACACAAAAATTATGGAGTTTAAATAAGTTATTAAAAATGAAATCCCTTTGTAATAGATGAGTTTTCGACCAAAACCCTCATACTTCGAAAGAGATTGTCCAATTTGTACACGAAGTGCATCCAGTTTTCGCGGTAACCCTCTCAACTCTTTAGAAGTTCCTAGGTGGGAGAAATTACGATGTCATGCCAAGTTACAACCTTTTCATAGTTCATTTTACTGCTTTTCAAATTTAGGGACATTTAGCTCAAAATAAATCATTCAATGCATGAAAAATATCGAATGAAGTCAAAAAGGGTTGAAAATTGTTGACGTGCCTTTGAATGGTGCATATTGAACACACAAAAATTATGGAGTTAAAATAAGTTATTAAAAATGAAATCCCTTTGTAATAGATGAGTTTTCATCCAAAACCCTCATACATCGAAAGAGATTGTCCAATTTGTACACGAAGTGCATCGAATTTTTGCCGTAACCCTCTCAACTCTTTAGAAGTTTCTATGTGGGCGAAATTATGATGTCATGCCAAGTTACAACCTTTTCAGAGTTCATTTGTACTGCTTTTAAAATTTAAGGTCATTTTGCTCAAAATAAATCATTCAAAGCATGAAAAATATCAAATGAAGTCAGAAAGGGTTGAAATTTGATGACGTGCGTTTGAATGGCGCATATTGAACAAACAAAAATTATGGAGTTAAAATAAGTTATTAAAAATGAAATCCCTTTGTAATGGATGAGTTTTCGTCCAAAACCCTCATACTTCGAAAGAGATTGTCCAATTTGTACACGAAGTGCATCCAGTTTTCGCCGTAACCCTCTCAACTCTTTAGAAGTTTCTATGTGGGCGAAATTATGATGTCATGCCAAGTTTCAACCTTTTCAGAGTTCAATTGTACTCCTTTTCAAATTTAAGGTCATTTAGCTCAAAATAAATAATTAAATGCATGAAAAATATCAAATGAACTCAGAAAGGGTTGAAAATTGATGACGTGCCTTTGAATGGTGCATATTGAACACACACAAATTATGGAGTTAAAATAAGTTATTAAAAATGAAATCCCTTTGTAATAGATGAGTTTTCGTCCAAAACCCTCATACTTCGAAAGAGATTGTCCAATTTGTACACCAAGTGCATCCAGTTTTCGCCGTAACCCTCTCAATTCTTTAGAAGTTTCTATGTGGGCGAAATTATGATGTCATGCCAAGTTAAAACCTTTTCAGAGTTCATTTGTATTGCTTTTAAAATTTAGGGTCATTTAGCTAAAAATAAATCATTTAATGCATGAAAAATATCAAATGAAGTTAGAAAGGGTTGAAAATTCATGACGTGCCTTTGTATGGTGTATATTGAACACACCAAAATTATGGAGTTAAAATAAGTTATTAAAAATGAAATCCCTTTGTAATAGATGAGTTTTCGTCGAAAACCCTCATACTTTGAAAGAGATTGTCCAATTTGTACACGAAATGCATCCAGTTTTCGTCGTAACCCTCTCAACTCTTTAGAAGTTCCTGCGTGGGCGAAATTATGATGTCATGCCTAGTTACAACCTTTTCAGAGTTCATTTGTACTGCTTTCCAAATTTTGGGTCATTTAGCTCAAAATAAATCATTAAATGCATGAAAAATAACAAATGAAGTCAGAAAGGGTTGAAAATTGATGATGTGCCTTTGAATGGTGCATATTGAACACCCAAAAAGTATGGAGTTAAAATAAGTTAGTAAAAATGAAATCACTTTGTAATAGATGAGTTTTCGTCCAAAACCCTCATACTTCGAAAGAGATTGTCCAATTTGTACACGAAGTGAATCCAGTTTTCGCCGTAACCCTATCAACTCTTTAGAAGTTTCTATGTGGGTGAAATTATGATGTCATGCCAAGTTACGACCTTTTAAGAGTTCATTTGTACTGCTTTTCAAATTTAGGGTCATTTAGCTGAAAATAAATCTTTGAATGCATGAAAAATATCAAATGAAGTTAGAAAGGGTTAAAAATTGGTGGCGTGCCTTTGAATGGTGCATATTGAACACACACAAATTATGGAGTTCAAATAAGTTATTAAAAATGAAATCCCTTTGTAATAGATGAGTTTTCATCCGAAACCCTCATACTTTGAAAGAGATTGTCCAATTTGTATACCAAGTTCATCCAGTTTTCGCCGTAACCCCCACAACTCTTTAGAAGTTCCTATGTGGGTGAAATTATGATGTCATGCCTAGTTACAACCTTTTCAGAGTTCATTTGTACTGTTTTTCAAATTATGGGTCATTTAGCTCAAAATAAATCATTAAATGCATGACAAATATCAAATAAAGTCAGAAAGGGTTGAGAATTGATGACGTGCCTTTGAATGGTGCGTATTGAACACACCAACATTATGGAGTTAAAATAAGTGATTAAAAATGAAATCCCTTTGTAATAGATGAGTTTTTCTCCAAAACCCTCATACTTAGTAAGAGATTGTCCAATTTGTACACGAAGTGCATCCAGTTTTCGTCGTAACCCTCTCAACTCTTTAGAAGTTTCTATGTGGGCGAAATTCTGATGTCATGCCTAGTTACAACCTTTTCAGAGTTCATTTGTAGTGTTTTTCAAATTTAGGGTCATTTAGCTCAAAATAAATCATTAAATGCATGACAAATATCAAATAAAGTCAGAAAGGGTTGAAAATTGATGACGTGCCTTTGAATGGTGCATATTGAACACACCAACATTATGGAGTTAAAATAAGTGATTAAAAATGAAATCCCTTTGTAATAGATGAGTTTTTCTCCAAAACCCTCATACTTAGTAAGAGATATTCCAATTTGTACACGAAGTGCATCCAGTTTTTGCCGTAACCCTCTCAACTCTTTAGAAGTTTCTATGTGGGCGAAATTATGATGTCATGCCAAGTTACAACCTTTTCAGAGTTCATTTGTACTGCTTTTTAAATTTAGGGTCATTTAGCTAAAAATAAATCATTTAATGCATGAAAAATATCAAATGAAGTTAGAAAGGGTTGAAAATTCATGACGTGCCTTTGTATGGTGCATATTGAACACACCAAAATTATGGAGTTAAAATAAGTTATTAAAATTGAAATCCCTTTGTAATAGATGAGTTTTCGTCGAAAACCCTCATACTTTGAAAGAGATTGTCCAATTTGTACACGAAATGCATCCAGTTTTCGTCGTAACCCTCTCAACTCTTTAGAAGTTCCTGTGTGGGCGAAATTATGATGTCATGCCAAGTTACAACCTTTTCAGAGTTCATTTGTACTGCTTTTCAAATTTAAGGTCATTTTGCTCAAAATAAATCATTCAAAGCATGAAAAATATCAAATGAAGTCAGAAAGGGTTGAAAATTGATGACGTGCCTTTGAATGGTGCATATTGAACACACACAAATTATGGAGTTAAAATAAGTTATTAAAAATGAAATCCCTTTGTAATGGATGAGTTTTCGTCCAAAACCCTCATACTTCGAAAGAGATTGTCCAATTTGTACACCAAGTGCATCCAGTTTTCGCCGTAACCCTCTCAATTCTTTAGAAGTTTCTATGTGGGCGAAATTATGATGTCATGCCAAGTTAAAACCTTTTCAGAGTTCATTTGTATTGCTTTAAAATTTAGGGTCATTTAGCTAAAAATAAATCATTTAATGCATGAAAAATATCAAATGAAGTTAGAAAGGGTTGAAAATTCATGACGTGCCTTTGTATGGTGCATATTGAACACACCAAAAGTATGGAGTTAAAATAAGTTATTAAAAATGAAATCCCTTTGTAATAGATGAGTTTTCGTCGAAAACCCTCATACTTCGAAAGAGATTGTCCAATTTGTACACGAAGTGCATCCAGTTTTCGCCGTAACCCTCTCAACTCTTTAGAAGTTTCTATGTGGGCGAAATTATGATGTCATGCCAAGTTACAACCTTTTCAGAGTTCATTTGTACTACTTTTCAAATTCAGGGTCATTTAGCTCAAAATAAATCATTAAATGCATGAAAATATCAAATGAAGTCAGAAAGGGTTGAAAATTGATGAGGTGCCTTTGAATGGTGCATATTGAACACACAAAAAGTATGGAGTTAAAATAAGTTAGTAAAAAATGAAATCACTTTGTAATAGATGAGTTTTCGTCAAAACCCTCATACTTCGAAAGAGATTGTCCAATTTGTACACGAAGTGAATCCAGTTTTCGTCGTAACCCTATCAACTCTTTAGAAGTTTCTATGTG